>JAOWBN010222060.1:0-13151 GCA_028565015.1 Pinguicula moranensis | reverse complement strand
CACGACCTCACATGTGTAGAGGTGTATAGAAACCTCATGGAGAAGGATTTTACAAAAATATGACACATAAGCATGAAATGTCAATTTGTAACACATGTAGCCTTTAGCTACAACATGCGTTGACATTTTAGACTCATGAACACCTATATAAATACTTTAATATTACCGCAAATATGTGGAGTTGGTCGAGCTTTAAGGCCTTGAAAAATTATTGAGAAGTTCCATATCCTTGTTACATTCTCTACATGAGAAAGACTTGGAATTTTTGGGCAAAAAAACTTGAACAAGTTTTCTTCTCTTTTCTACAAGAAGCTTAAAGGTTGGAGCTAGCATTCCTTTATACACATATAAGTTATACACTTTGAGTGTATAAACCTCAACGGAAGTGGTGGTGTGGACTACTCTAGAGGGTGGACACTTGAACACCTCAACAGAAGGAGCTTTATTGCATGAATTGGTGATTCTATCAGAGGTAAACAAATTTCTTCTCCCTTGTACCATCAAATTGTGTAAATTAGCAAAGATCCTTGGTCAAAAGATCTCTGAATATGTATGCTTAACACACACTTATGTTTACGCTTTCACACGAATTTTGCATCATGACTCGTAGTATAGCTTTCGGAGATCTTACAACTGCGACTCAAACTGGGTTTGCTTTGCTGATGATAGAAGGTCTATGTCCGGTTATGAATGTTTATAGGAGGTAATCTATTCTCATGGCAGAGTAAGAAACAAACAGTAGTGGCTCATTCTACAACTAAGGCAGAATATAGGGCAATGGCCTTGAGTATTGCTTAGATGATTTGGTTGAGATCAAATACTTGTGGAACTCAAGATGGATCCAGGTCCGAAATTAAATTTGTGGGGTGACAATAAAGCAGCTATCAGCATCGCTAACAACCCAGTACAACATGAGAGAACCAAGCATGTGGAAATTGATAGGTTCTTCATCAAAGCAAAATTAAATAGCAGGTTGTTGAAACTGAATCACATAGTCACCAAAGAATAAGTTTCTGATGTGTTGATTAAAGGTCTTAGTTCCCTAGATCTTGAGCGACTCTATAACAAGATGGGCTTAGTTGATATCTTTCATCCATCTTGAGAGGGAGTGTTGGCAGTATGCATTATTGAAAGTGATAGTGATGGAGAAAAAGTCAAGCAGCACGCCTCACTCATTCAGCAACAGAAAAGCACGTCTGACATGAATTGTGACAAGCACGCCTCATTTATTATTACGCATGAAATGTGATTTAGTATTCACGAGCCGTTTGTAATCCTTCTCTTTAAATAGGCAGACTCAATGTAAGGAATGGAGTAAGAATATTCAATAAAAAAATTCTCATTTCTTCCATTTTTTATTTTACAATTATGACAAGTACATTTGTGTATGATTACTGTTACTGCAGCTGGCACACCGAGGCCCGTCGACACCCCGATAGTTGGAGCCAATGCACAGGAGGAGGAGTTATTTGGGGACCCTGACTTTGTGGGAGAGACTGAGCCCTTGTTATCCCCTTCCTCGGGGCAGGCCACAGGAAGAGTTGATGAGGTTATTAGCGGCCGTAACATTAAGCGGAGGAAGTGTCGACTAAACCCAGATGCAGACCTGAGTGATGCAGCAGCCGTGACTATGAAAGGAATTCGTGATGTTTGTGGCCAACTGTTTGTTGACAAAACGACCAAAGCAACACGGACACCGGCGTTGTTTGCTGAGATGGAGAGCTACGAGGAGCTGACTTTCCCCAGGAGGATCAAGATTGTCGAACATCTCCTCCGGCACGAAGAGCAGCTTCACATATGGGACATTTTGGATGCTGGTGGAAAGCATCGTTTCGTTCAGTCGTTTTTAGCCGGCGACCTTGTCTAGTCTTTTGGTGCATTGTGGTGTAGACTTTTCTTGATGGATGTTAGTAGTTGCGCACTTATCTATGCTTTCTGCTTCGGATTTATGCTGGTTTGGATGCTTTCATTTGGAACTTTTTAGCTTATCTGTGTATGATACAACTTTTGGATTTATGGTATGGGATTATGAAAATGTTATTACTCGGTTTTATGTAAATTGTGGAATTGCTACATGAAAACATGTGCTTGAAACAGGTGTTGTTTTATGAGACTATTTTCGTAGATGAAACAAGTGAAAACAGGTGCTGCCAGTGTTGGTTTGAAGCCATCAGCAACACGCATGGCATTCTACTGCCAGTGGAACACTGGCGGAGATGCTCTAACAGGTGCCAGTGGATCTTTGGAGCAGTGGAGATGTTCTAACAGTTTCACTGGATTTGAGCCACCATCGTTTGTATGGTGGTATGCAAGTGGAGCTTTGGAGATTGGCTCGAGTTGTCACTGCCATTCCACTTTAGATTGAGGATGATGGACAAGTCACTACCTATCTAATAAACATAGCCGAATTCATCTCCACTGCAAACATAAGTTTTCACTGGATTTGACACAGTATGTGTAAACACAGTACTGTGTCACTGGATTTGGCACAAGTTTTCACTGGATTTGCCACTAACACATAAGCATAAGCAGTTTGACACAGTACTGTGACACTGGATTTGACACATAGATGAATTCATCTGGTTTGATGAATTCATCTCCACTGCAAACATAAGCAGTTTCACACAGTATGTGTAAACATAAGCAGTGGACATAAGCAGTGGACAGCATTCATCAAAGCAGTATTGGATTGAAGATTAGGACATAGCCGAATTCCTCTCCTCAAGAATGCATTAACACAGTATGTGTAAACAAGCAGTGGACAGAATTCATCAAAACAGTATGATTTGATAACCATCTAATAATGCAACCACTAACAACCGGAAGAAGTCTCAAAACAGATGCAACAGTTAAAAACCAACTGCAGTTGACAGAAACTAACCACATTACGCAGTCAAAACAGATGCAACCGCCATGTATTCGCGGGTGCCATTACACAGAAACTATGAACATTATAAGCCCCATTCTTTTATGAGACTAGTAGAAAAGGTAACTAGAGGAAGAAATCTGCGATCCACGCGTTGGTGTTCTGCTCTTCCGTCAAACAAGAGGATGGTGGAGCATTAAAGACGAGACGGCGTGCTGCATTTGGATTTTCGTCTACCACCCCATCCAAGATAATTGGATTGTCCTTTTTATCACCTTGCTCCGGTGATCTAGTCAGATCAATTGTCGGTGGAGGGAGAAGGCGTTTCAGAAGATAACCCCTGCCGACACGAGCATAATTCCGCAACGAAAAACGTGTTGGCTGCTGCAGGTGGTGTAGTCTATGCAATGCAAAATCAATAAATTGCAGTTAACATTTTTATTGAAATAGGTATATTGCAGAAATGGAGCAATGCTGTTTTCGCGAAAAATGAACACTGTACCAACACCAAACAGTGAGACCCTAAACCAAACGGTGAGACCCTAAAACAGAAACGTCCGATTGAAGGACATAACCCAAAACCCTACACAAAGGCGGGTGCAGAAAACGTCCGATTGAAGGACATAACCAACTGAAACAAACTCGGATTAAGAAAACGTCCGATTGAAGGACATAACCCATGACCCTAACAATGAAACAAAGTCGGGTTCAGCAAAACTTACACCACGGAAGGTTGCCGTCGAGACGAAGAGGCGCGAAGATTTACTCCGGGACGGTGGCTCGACATCGTCGGTGGAGACGAGGGGTTGAGCTACGGCGACTCGAGGTAGAGCGGGGGAAGAGTTAGGTCGCGGAGTAGAGATGGGAATATGAAAATGGTTCGGACAGATTTTGCACTGATTTGGAGGGTATAGAGGTAAAATAACATGTTTTATCACACGGTACAGTAAATCCGTGTCAAAAGAAGTAGCTACCAAACGGTGGTTATCAGTATCATCTGGATTCTGTCATTACGTTACCAAACGAGGGATAACCGCATGTATCCCTAGTTTATCCTTTGGGAGGGTTCACTGGCGGATAAGAGCTATCAAGCTACCAAACGGAGCCTAAGTGAATCCTATGGTGAAGTGAACAAGATGTTTTACGGATGGTAACAGTTATGGATCTCGACTGCAATGCCTATTCAGATCTATGAAGTTCACGCACATTCACCATTTCCCATTTGGTTTCAGAACAATCACCACATTGGATAACCAATTAGAATAGTGAACTTCTACTATATAGCAACTTTTGAGGAGTTTGCATACTTCCTCGTGGACAATCTTATCCTTTTTGCTCCAAATTTGCGTTTTTGTTATTGTATGGGCTTCGTGTTGGGTATGAAAATTAGTCGGTGCATGGTGACTCGAGGCCTAACACCTCGTATTTCTCCAGGTGCCCATGCAAACACATCTTGAAGTTGCTTTAGTACTTGGATGATGTTCTCTTCTATTTGCTGGAGTAAGTTCAGGTTCGATTCATACTATTAGATTCCGTTCTAGCTGTATTTCCTTATATCCTTCAAGTTGGATCGAGGGATATCTGCTTGAAAGATCTTTCCATCGGGTAGCTTATATTCCTTTTGCAACTCTATGATAGAATTTTAGCAGTACCACGCTACAAGGGCATCACATTTGACCACTCTTATGCCATTTGGAATGGGAAACTTCATGGTGAGGTAGTACTTAGAGATTATGGCTCGAAAGCTATTGAGGATTGGTCTTCCTAGGATGACGTTATAGCCAAAGTGTTCTCTTACCACCAAGAGCTTCACTACTTTATTCCTGGCCATCTCTTCGGTTCCTAAGGTCACGGGAAGCTGATAGGGCCCAGTGCTTGCACCACAAGTCTCCCAAATCCTATCAAGTGGGCCTTTACGGGTTTAAATGCTGAGACGTCCATGCTCATCTTTAGTAGGACATCGAGAGCCAGTATGTTACCGATCTTCCTTGATCCACGTCAAATTCTTTTGACTTCCCAATTCAATATTTGTGCTTGAATTACCAAAGGGCAGTTCATGATTGAAGGGGCAGGTTCATCCTCCTCGCCGAACTGAATGACTTGAGTTGTCTCATTTGTACTTCATCCTAAGGTAATGGATTGCTCCAACAAAGTTCCTTTGTATGTTCCCTCATTTGTACTTCTTCTTTGTTCTTTTTCCTTCACAAAATCCCTCAAAAATCATCTCAATGATGTTTCTTTCATTATTGTTAGGAGGTGGCTGCACAAGTATAGTATTAAGATTTGGGTAAGTTTTTGTGGGAGTCGAGTTGAATTGTTGTACCATCTCTGTTGGGGGTTGGTTTTTTCCATTTGCTGGGGGTGCGGGTTGCGCTCCTTCCTTGGCGTATTAGTCCTTCAATCGGATCCTTTAGTTCGCCGCATGATTAGTGGTACCGACAATAAGGTTTGGAGGTCAGGCCCACTTTCTGTCTGAAAAGAACTTCATTCCACCTATTTTCCATCCGTACTCCGCGTGATTGGGCATTTCTGCAAGGATGAGGTGTGCTTGCATCATTTCTTTATGTTTGATTATTTGTTCCAAGGACAGATACTCATCAACGATTCGGTCTAAGTCGCCTTTCTTGTGAAGCCTTTTCCTAGCCAAGGCATATGAAAAAGGTCCATCTTGGAAAGCGAAGGTTATGAAATTTATGCAAATTTCTACTGATAGATCTTAGGTTTTCGCACACTCGCAATTAAATTTCTCCATGAAATTTTGCCTTATTGATCTTAATTGATTGATGGTTGCTAACCCTTTCTTTGGTTGAGAGGAATATCTAATGATCTTACAGAAATTTCTTTTGAGAAGGGTTGACTCCTTTGTCCCTCCATCCATGGTGCTAACTTCATAAATTGTGTTCTCTCAATTAGGATTGATAATATATTGTTTTAAAAAATTCCCTTTACCAAATTTTTAGCAAATTTTCGATTGACGGTGGATCTTCTTTTGGAAAAAAAAGAACTACTTTCACATTTAAAACTGGTAGATACTTGTTGGGTTGTTCAAAACCCGTATCCTATCTTTTTACGGCGTAAACCTCTTTTCCTTGTAATGTTTTAGTTCTAAAGAGACTTTTTTCGGGCAATGGAGGGGAATGAGTATTCTCCCTTCATGGATCATCGCTGATTCTTAGGGAATTTTGGAAAGTGGATGTCCATATTTGTATATATGTGTATATTTTTTGATGGATGATTATTGAATAGAAGAAAATATTATTTCTCTTTTTATCATTTATACTACTTTTATACAACTGTGCCTTTTAATGGAGGGAGTTTGGTTTAGTGGGCTCAAAAAAACTTGGCCCAAAGTGACTTCCAGTAAATAAATTTCGTCAGAATGTTTCAATTTCACGCCCCTTCGTTTTCTTCCATCGCCGTCTTTCTTACTTCCACCAAACTAGGTGAAAACTGAAGTCATAGACGTTCAGTTTGCTTGTGAATTTAATATTCCATTTTCTTGAGATTTGTTTCGAGCCATATAGACATTTTAGCAATCTGCACACCTGACCCTTCTTAGCTTTGTCATATCCCAGAGGTGGATGTATGAAAACTTCCTTATCCGAGGTCCCATGGAGGAAGGTGTTGTTTACATCCAGTTGATAGATAGTCCAGTGACAAGCAGCAGTGAAAGAAAGCATCATCCGGACAGTAACAACATTGGCAACAAGGCTAAAAATTTCAGAGAAATTCTCACCCTCAACTTGATTGTACCCCTTTGCAACCAGCCTTGCTTTTATATTTATCCACAGTCCCATCAAGCTTGCACTTAAGACAATATACCCACTTAGAACCGATAACCTTCTTGCCTTCTGGAAACAAGGTAAGCTCCCAGTGTGATTTTCTTCTAGGGAACACAGTTCTTGCTTCATGACCAGAATCCATTTTTGCACCATTCTTTGCCTGATTGTAGTGCTTAGGTTCAATAACAATCGACAAATTAGATTCAAAGTCATAGTAGGTGCTAGTTAATGGACAGACAGAGTCTGAAGGTGCGGCCTCAACCCTTGTGATTCATCATTATCAATCAAGAAGACATGAAAGTCTTCTAACCAAGAGGGAGCATTCATCTTCCTTGTACTTCTTCTGAGTTGTGGTGGCTCAAAGGCATCAGCTATGGAGGGTGGATGGTGAAGGTTGACGGGATTCTCAGAGTCATGAATTGCATCATCAGAGGGAAGTATGTGGTCTGCATTGCCTGAGTCAGTTGTGTCATCTTGCTACCCCTGTACAGAAGAACATGATCTAGTCCTCATATTGGTCAATGAGCCATCATTATCATAAAATGGTATGTTTCGTGGCATAAGCACTTCATCAGCCAGAGTACATACAGAAGGAAACTCCTTCTCATGAAACTGAACATCTCGTGAAACTATGATTGTTTTGAGATTTGGAACGTAGACTTTATACCCTTTCTGGCCAGAAGGATATCTAACAAATATGCCTCTTAAGGATCTTTAATCTAGCTTGTCCTTGCCTGGTTTGAGATCTACTGTAAAATAGAGCCATCCAAAAACTCTCAAGTGATTCAGGTTTGCATCCTGCTGAGTGAGCACCATATAAGGTGACTCCCAATTTAGAAGTTTGCTAGGTCATCTATTGATGAGATATGTGGTCATTAACATTGCCTCTCCCCATAATCGTTTTGGCAATTTTGCTTGAAACAGTAATGCTCTTGCTACTTGTAGCAGTGTTCTTTGCCTCCTTTCAACCAAGTCATTTTGGTGTGTGTGTGTGTGTGGATAGCTTCTTTAATGCAATATACCATCTTCTTGAAACAAAGTGACACATTTGTTGTTCAAGAACTCAGGACCATTGTCGGTCCTTACAACTTTCACTGTCATCCCATACTACGTCTTGATCAGCAACACAAACATTTCAATAAACTTAGGTACTTTATCCTTGTATCTGAAAAGATATGTCTAGGTACATCGACTGCTATCATCTACTATAGTCAAGAAATATTGGCATGAACTCAAATAGGGGAGCCTGTATGGTCCCTGTACATCCATATGAAATAGATCAAAAGCGGTTTATGACCTGTTAGAACTGTCACTAAACTTTAAGAAACATTGTTTAGACAGAGGGCAAATTTCACATATATCATCAACTTCTCTTGCGTTATGATGGACACCAGAGTTGTTCAAATGTTTTAGTACATCAAATGAGGGATGCCCAAGATGACTATGCATCATACGTGAATCATAACATTACAGACATTGAAACCATTGTTCTGTCCTAGAGAGTTTACATACAAATCTCTTGGGGACAATAAGTAAGAATTGTAAATTTCTTGTCCTTTCTTCAGTGCCATCGGACCAAATGAGTTGGCTTTTAAAATGTAGAGCTCCTTACTCATTTCCCCTACAGCAATGAGTCTGCGTGATCTAAGTTCCTGCAGAATGAATTGATCAGGCAAAAAGTAAAACCACATATCTGAATTCAAAAACAGCTTTCTAACTGAGAGTATATTATATTTAAAACTGGGTAGGTATAGGCACGATTTCAGAGTCACAATTTTTGATAGCTGACATCTCCACGATATTTTACTGGTTGCACACTTCCATCAGGTAGCCATGTATGTGTCATTGTGCTAAAAATGCATATGTTTTACAGAGAATTGTAATCTATGCACATAGGTTTGTTGCCTAGAGTCAACTATCCATTCATCTTTAAAAATCTTAGCATGCCTGTTTGATGTAATTGACTAAAAACACTCGTACCTGCAAAGTCTTCAAAATTTGCCATATTTATCATCATTTTTTCACCCTGATCAACCACTCCTTTCCCACTAGATAGCCTCTGCAATTCCTTTTGCATGTTTCCTATCACTTCATACAGGTTGTTGAGTCCATCTCCATTCATATCTAGTGGTGAGTAACCACTTTTCCCTTCTTCTAACACTCTAACCTGGTGAGCAGAGTAATGCTGCTTACCTTGTCCTTTTTGGTCAGATCACCCTTGAGGGTATCCTTTGAGTCTGAAATACTCATCGATGGTGTGTTATATCTTTGTGCAGTGAGTACATTTCAAGTTGATTTTGTCAACTCTTCTGTTGACCCATCCATCCGGGAATCTTTTGAGCTTGAAGCATTCATTATCATATGTCCAGTTTTGGTGCAATGACTGCATTTAAGTGAGCTTTTATCCATTTTCTATCCTGCACCAGAATCTTTTTTCCATCCATCATTCTTCACCATCATAGCTGTATTCAAACTATCATGTACTATCGTAATATTGCCGCTAACCTATTTTTTTTCTCTATGTTGTGATCAGGATATTATACGCTTTATCAATGTCAGGAAGTGGATCACATCGAATTGTATGTCACCTATCTGCCTCATATGCATAGTTCAACCCCATCAGAAACTCCATAACTTTGTCCTCATTTTCTCTTCTCATTAGCAAATCTCCTCTTTCTCCTTCCATGTGTGGGGTTGGCCTCAATTGTTCGTATTGTTCCCAGATTATTTTCAATTTCCCAAAGAATTCATACATACTAGTGTGATTCTGTCTAAGCATTGCAACGTTTCTTTTCAACTCAAAGAAATGAGGAAGATTAGTGGTTCCCAATCTCCTTTCTAGACTTAACCACATCTTCCTAGCATCGTTCACAAACATGTAAGTTTTCATTACCTCAGGCTGCATAGAGCTACGAAACCACGAGCAAACAAGGTTGTTTGCCTGCTTCCACTTCACATACACCACTGAATCTTCACTTGGCATAGACAAGGATCCGTCAATGAATCCCACCTTCAGTTTAGCCTCGAGCACAGAGATGATTGCACTTTTTCATATCAAGAAATTCAATTCATTTAGCAAAATCAAAACCAGCTACATACCTGGACGGTCAGATCCATGCACCTGTAGTTGTTCATCCAAGAGTTCTTCCATTCGCTACCCGTGCTTCGTCGCCAACAACTGTTCTTCCTTTTCCAGGGTTGTCATCTTTGTCTTCTTCGATCGGTGCGATAACAACCTATGTTAGTGAATAAGTAACGTCAAACCTGCTCTGATACCATTTTGTAATAGACGAATTCGTGGATTTACTAGTTGAATTGATCAAAGTGAGAAATCGAAGGAATCAAGAAGAAGAAAAGGGTTTTTTCATTCACCATCTCTAACCACTTTTCACTCTCATTTTTCAATATATTATAGCTGAATAGAATTGTGTTTTATACTAATAGACTCGTCATTTACATAAAATTGAAAACAAGCTTCTTCTTATCACAATGCTTGGATCAAGGCAAATCAAAGCGTTCAGATGATTCCACGTGTCTATCTTCACCACCAATCACCTCGTTTCCAATCTTCAGACTGTTCTCCAAGTAATGCTGACTCATTTCCATCTTTGCTCTGCAACTTCTCATTTATCTTTGAACTCTTATGCATTACTTGAGCTCGGTGATAGTTCAATAGATAGGTTCTCGTATCCGAGCTATTAATCAATGGAGATTGGGTTATACAACCCAAGTTACACCTCAACACAAGACGACAACCCAAAGAACTGAAGATCCATTGGAGCTTCCAAATGAATCGATCACGCGTGTGAGGTTGAGGAGATTCAAGGAGAAGCTTGTATTGTTAATCCATGACATGGGGGACGATTATTTGGGGGCTAAAGGGGGCAACTGAAAACCCAAAAATCAAAAACATGAAGACCATTGGATTGTCCATACTTGCTCAAATAAAGGCTCAACACTTCATCAAACTCGAGCGCAGGAAGGAATGACAAATGGCCAAATCCAATTCATTAATTCGATCCAACTTCAAGAGGAAGACCATAGACCAAGTTAGGAAAATCTCGAAGCCCAAAGCCCAACATGGAGCCTTATCCATTTTGGTCAAATAAGATTAAAGGAAGTCTAGAGTTTCAAGGCCTCAACCCTTCGAATTTCGACCAAGAGAAGTTCATTTGGCTTATCAAAGGGTTTTTTTTGTCAAAGAATGTATTTAATGCATTTAATTCATGTTCATTCACCTTATAAGACCATATGTTTCGACCATGGCCTATAAAATGGCCATTCTATGGCCAAATTATGCACTTAGTTTTGATTTGAAAACATTTGTTTTGTGAGACTTGAGTTTTTCTAATCTTTTTATAAGATTTTCTTTCAACTTATCTAAAGCTTTGTTTCGGGTTTTAGTGGTGTTGAGCAAGACTTATCCCTTGATCTAGGTTGACATAAGTTCTCCTCTTGGATCATTGTGTGGCGTCTTTTCTAGCAACATACATAGACTTGGTTCTCACCTCTTTATAGGTGGCGAGTCATGTACTCGACAACGTCTTCAAACTTTTGATCTTTTTGATTCACCAATTTGGTGTTGGGTTTAGTCACAAGTTGGCTAGGTTCATATCATTTGGCCCTCCGTTTATAATGTTCGGGTAAATTTGATGGAAGAGTCGAGAAGCTGCTGGAGGAAGAAGAGTAACGAATCAGGAAGAAATTTGCCGATGGAATCGATGGAAGATTCGAGAAAATTTAATGACGTTGGCGCAATGAGTGGCTGTCGTAAAGCTCTTGTTATGGGGGGTCCAGTCCAACCATCCCAATAAATAAATAATCGAGTTTGCTAAATCCATCATTTACATATACTGTTATTGGGTCATCAGTTTTGGGGCCATGATAAGATTTGGCTTGCTTGTTTTTATGCAGACTATACTCAGGCCTTGCCTTCACCATGCTCATCTATAAAAAAAAAAAAAGTTGGTAGCACATTACCCCGCACCTATGACCTGTTTACAACACACAATTAAATTGTTATGCCAAGTAACATTTCATAGAGATACACATATAAATGGAACGAAATTGGCCTGGCCCAGCCATCAGCATGTTGGGCCCGCATGGACTGCATATAGTATATGAACCCCCACCCCATTTTTGAGTTTGGCGGGCAGGCACACCATTTAATACATTTTTATTTCATATAAGGCTATTTCACATATTGCAATCAGAGATAGGAAACCGTAGTTAGCAGGCAGCAGGATAATGACAATCCCTTGGAAAATACCATCTCAGCAAGAATGATGATTATGGGGTGCAACAATCAAGGCTGGTAAGATGGTCGTTCAAGGTCCAGGGTATGTTTCAGCTGGAATCTCTTATACGGAGGCAGTTACAGGCTACCAGAATCCAGTGCCTGTGCATCAATGACTTGGCCGATGAATAGCTATGCAGATGATCAGAGGACTACACACATGAGCCTTGCAAGAAAATCATAACTTCTTCTTCACCAATTTTCCAGCTAACTGCTCTAAATAAAGACTTGAGAGCTTCTTCCGTAAACAAGTCAAGGTAAGAGAGTTGTCATTAGCTAGGAAATTGAGCAATGATGGACGCCCATTTGGATTTGTGGAATTTTAAAATGTTGATGATCTGCATATGCTCTTAATTCAGCCAAAATAAACATATGGTTGGGATCATATAGGTTACAAGCTAACTATGCGAGGTTTAATAAGAATCAGACATGGTCAGTCAATCACCAGTTGATGCCAAGAACTCAGGCATGGATCCCTATAGTGGGAGAAGGATAGAAAATTGTTGCAAGAATTATCTTGGAAAAAAAATCTGATGGCTCTTTTCTTCAGTGTCGTGACTGGAAAACTGCCTCAAAAGTATCATGAGTTATACTACACAAGATAAGGGGTATCAAGTAGAGAGCTCATGGTCGAATCCATAGGGAAAAGTGATGCATTCTGCACTGCCTCTGATCTGGTTTTGTTGCTGTCAAAACACCAAACTGATGGGGGGATTTTGTAGCAATTAATTACTGAAAATATAACCAATGAAGCAAGGATGAAATCTAGATGAAATATGAAGGGAGGAACACACTTCTGCTGTCCTTAAATCCATGAGAACATGCATTAAACAAACTGGATCCTAGATGCACTTATCTGTTTTTCAATGGTACTTAAAGTGTGGTTTTTAAACCACTGCTCCTCTTCTTGCAATCTTAACCCCTTAACCAGGTAGTTAACACATTCACTCCATAATCCGATCCATATTAAGATCAATGAAATCTCATTAATTGTGTGAATCTAAGAGTTCTAACCGAATCCCCTTCCTCTACACATATGATTTTTAGTTGCTCTTTCAAAGAAATGGACTAACCGACCTCTTTGATTGAAGAAGTTGCTATCAGTTAAGGCTTAAATGAATTAACCGTATATCTAAGTCCCTACTAGCTGTTGGTTCGGTTTTTATCAGTTTAGATGGCCAATCTAAAACAACAAAAACAGAAACAT
>JAOWBN010222049.1:0-13154 GCA_028565015.1 Pinguicula moranensis | reverse complement strand
CGATCAAGTCCGACCCGGCCCACCTCGACGGCACCGCAGCCACTGGCCGCACCTACCCGACGTCGGTCTACGCCCGCATCCAAGAGCTCGGCGGCGTCACCGGCCGCAACCACGCCACCACACTCCCGCCGCGCCCCTACGTGCAGCCGGCACTGGCCAAGGCCCGACCTCGACTCCGTGCGATCGCCACCGAGGAGTGGGGCCGCATCTGACCCGCGAAGGAGGCGACACCGATGGACATCCTGCCTCCGGTCGTGGTCGAACTCGTCGCGCAACTGGGCGAGTTCAAGGCCGGCATGGCCGAGGCCCGGGAGGAACTCGACGAGACCGGCGCCAAGGCCGAGGAGTCGGGCGGCGGGTTCTCCAAGTTCGCGAAGTTCGCTGCCGTTGCATCGGCCGCGATCGTGGCCGCCACCGCCGCGGTCGCGGTCGAGTCGGTGAAGGACGCGATCACCTACCAGTCGACGATGGCGTCGGTTCAGGGCAACGCGCAGCTGACCGCGGACCAGACCGACCTGATCGGGAAGGCGTTCCTCGACACTGCGGGGAAGAGCACCGAGTCGGCGCAGGAGATGGCTGCCGCGTTCGCGCCGGTCGCCGACGTCGTGAAGCAGCTGTCCGGCGGGACGCTGACCGCCGCGGACTCGATGAAGATCATGTCGGCAGCGACCGACCTGGCCGACGCCACCGGCGAGTCGCTCAGCGGCACCACCAGCTCGCTGGTGTCGGTCATGCAGGCCTTCGACATCGCAACCGGGCAGGCGGCCGACACCTCGAACATCCTGTTCAACACGTCCCGCCTCACCGGGAACAGCCTCGACTCGCTCGCCGCGTCGGTCGACAAGCTCCACGCGAAGCTCGGCGTCACCGCCCCGTCCCTGCAAGACACCGCGACGATCGTCGCCGACCTCGCCGAGCACGGCGTCACCGGCTCACGCGGACTCATGGTCGTCAACACCGCCATGTCGACGCTGATCGGCACCGCGAACATGACAAAGGGGCAGATCGCCGGGCTGACCGGGACGTCGCTGGCGAACTACGAGTCGTTCAAGAAGCTCGGGCTGCAGGTGTTCGGGGCGAACGGCCAGTTCGTCGGGATGCAGTCGATCCTCACCCAGCTCCGTCCGAAGCTCGAAGGGATGACGCAGGCGCAGCAACTACAGACCCTGTCGCTGCTGTTCGGGAAGACCGCCGCCCAGTCCCTCTACGAGACGGTGCTGGCCGGCGCGGCCGGGTACGACAAGGCGTCCGCCGCGGTGACCCGGTCGAACTCGCTGCAGGAGGCCGCGAAGGAGCACGCCGACTCCCTGTCCGGGCAGATCGAGACGCTGAAGGCGACCGTCGAGGACCTGTCGGTGAAGTTCGGTGAGGTCCTGATCCCGAAGATCGAGGACGCCCTGCACTGGGTCGAAGAGGGCGTGTCCTGGTTCGGGAAGCACAAGACCGCCGCCGAGGTCCTCGGCTACGCCATCGCCGGCCTCGCGGCCGGACTCGTCGTGTTCACCACCGCAACCAAGCTCGCGTCCCTGGCCAACACCGTCTGGACCGCAGCGTCGAAGCTGTTCACCTCGACCGCCGCCGAGCAAACCGCCGCCACCGAGGCGGCCACCGCAGCGCAGACCGAGCTCGACGCCGCGTTCGACGCCAACCCGATCGGGCTGGTCGTGACCGCCCTCGCTGCCCTGGCCGTGGGCGTCGTCGAGGCCTACAAGCACTTCGCGCCGTTCCGCGACGCGGTCGACGCGGTGGGCGATGCCGTGAAAGACGTGTGGACGGACGTGTTGGAGCCGGTCGTCGCGTTCTTCGAGCAGCACTGGAAGACGGCGCTGGAGGTTGCCGCTGTCGCGTTGGCGCCGATGGTCGCCGGCCCTGCGCTTCTGATAACGCACTGGCGCCAGGTTCTCGACTTTTTCGAGTCGCTCGGCTCGAAAATCCTCAGTGCGCTCAAGGACGCCGGGAAGTGGCTGCTCAACATCGGCGGCGACGTGATCCACGGGCTCGTCACCGGGATCGATGACGGCGCGCAACTGCTGTGGGACTTCTACGTCAAGCTCCCGGAGAAGATCCTCGGCTACGTTGCCAGCGCCGCGACCTGGCTCTTCAACACTGGCGCGCATCTCCTCGCTGGACTGGTCTCCGGGATCGACTCGGCGGCCTCTGAGGTGTGGAACTGGCTGACCAGCCTGCCGGGCACGATCCTCGGCTACCTCGTGGGCGCGGACGTGTGGCTCGTGAGCACCGGGCTAGACCTGCTCAAGGGTCTCGGGAACGGCATCGTCAAGGGCGCCGAGGCCATCTGGACGTGGTTCAAGAACCTCAGCGGGACGGTACTCAAGTACCTCGTCAGCGCGGACGTCTGGCTAGTGGCAACAGGGGAGAAGCTCCTCAAGGGCCTGTGGAACGGCATCGTCAGCGGCGCCGAGACCGTGTGGGGCTGGCTCGAGTCCCTGGACTCGAAGATCCTCGGCTACCTCGGCGACGCCGGCTCCTGGCTGATACACACGGGCGAGGCGATCCTGTCCGGCCTGGCCAACGGCATCACCAACGGCGCCGAAGACGTCTGGTCCTGGGTCGAGGGTCTAGGTAGCACCATCGTGGGCATGGTCGGCGACGCCGGGAAGTGGCTCTACAACGCGGGAAGTGAAGTCATCCACGGCCTCTGGAACGGCATCGAGAGCGGCGCCACCTGGCTCGAGGGCAAGGTCAAGGGCCTCGGCGATGACGTCGTCCACTGGGCGAAGGACGCACTCTCGATCTTCTCGCCATCCAAGCGGATGGCTGACGAGGTCGGGCAGTGGATCCCTGCCGGCATCGCCAAGGGCATCCTCGACAACGCCTCCGTCGTCAAGGCAGCGACGTCGGCACTCGCCAGCCAGATCGCAAGCACGAACCTGACCGCCCCCGCGGTCGCGGCAGGGGCCGCGATGTATTCCGCCACCGTGGCCGCGAACAACGCCGCCACCCAGCTCGCGACGGCTGGAGTCGCCGGCACCGCAGCTGGCGGCGCTGCCAACGGGCAGGGCCAGATCACGATCGCCCCCGTCCACCAGATCACCATCGAAGGCGGCGGCACCATCAGCCCGCAGACCCAGTCGCAGCTTGAGCAGATGTTCGCCGAGCACGACGCTGACCTCGTCCGGATGCTCACCGCTGAGCTGGGCGTGCACTGATGGCGGCGACGTTTGTGAGCTACGCGCGGGTCGTGCAGGCCAGTCCTGGCGCGACGGTCACCGTGGCCGCTCCTGGGTCGATGCTGGCGGGCGACGTTGTCGTCGCGTTCCTCCATGCCACACCGTCCGCATCGACACCGGTGCAGCTGACGCTGGCGGGCTGGACGGTCCTGGCCGCCGGGATCGAGTCTCCAGCCGCCGGCGTGTCCTGCGGGGTGTACGTCCACACGGTCGGTGCGTCGGAGCCGAGCTCGTACACGTTCGCGGTGTCTGGGGCGTCGAGCAGCGGCACCGTCGAGATCGTGCTGGTCGCCTACCGGTCGACCGGAGGGCTGTACGTCGACTCGACGCAGCCCGCGAGCGGGTTCGTGTCGGCGAGCTGCGCCGCAGCGTCGAGCACGATCACCAGCGGCGCGCCCGGGTCGGTGTCAACGACGTCGACCGAGGTGATCGCATTCGCGATGATGGCGCCCGCCGCGGGGCTGTCGCTGTCGACTCCGTCGGGCACGACGCAGCGGTACGCCACGTCAGGTGAGGCCGCCGTCATCAAGGTCGTCGATCTGACCTACGCCGGGACGGGGTCGTCGCACGTGTCGACCGTCTCCGGGTCAGGCTTCGGCGGCCCGGTGTCGGTGATGAAGATCGTGCTGTCCACCGCGACGGCCCCGAACGTGCCTGTGCTGACGAGCCCGATGCCGGGCGCCTACCTCGACGCGGCCGGATCCGGTGTCGGGTTCAACGCCCTGTACTACTCGACTGACCAGGCCAACCAGAACGCCTACGCGCTGCGGATCAAGGCTGCTGGCGGCTCCTACCAGTACTGGAACGCGACGGCCGGGGCGTTGCAGTCGACGATCGTGTGGAACCCGATCTCGACGCTCGGGTGGTTCCACGGCGGGACCGGGAATCCGTTCTCGGTCAGCATCCCGCCGGGGGTTCTCACCGACGGCACCACCTACAACTGGTCGATCGCGTCGCAGGAAGCGACCGACAACCTGCAGAGCCCGTTCGCGTCCGACTCCACGTTCACCGCGCAGGCCGGCCCGACCCTCACCGTCTACGCCCCGACCGGTGCCGTGACCAGCACCGCGGCGACCGTGTTCTGGACGACCACGCCCGCGCCCGGCACGTCGCAGACGAACTGGCGCGTCGTGCTCTACACCGCCGCGCAGGCCGCGATCAGCGGCTTCACGCCGGGCGTCTCCCCGTCGACGTGGGACTCCGGCCTCGTCACCGGCAGCGACCAGCAAGCCGACCTCGGAGTGTCACTATCCGACGGCACCTACTACGTCGTCTACGTCCAGGTCACCGAAACCGGATCCGTCACCTCGCCGTGGCAATCGGCCGCGTTCAACGTCACCTTCGACGCGCCCGCCACCCCGACCGTCACCGCCACTCCCGGGTTCGACAACGCAGGCTGCCCCGTCATCGGCATCACGATCCAGGGCGTCGACAACCTGCTGCCCTCCCCGGACGGTTCGTTCGAGACCGGCATCGGCACCTGGACCGCCCTGTCGAACTGCACCCTCGCGCAGGACGCCGCCTGGTCCATCGACGGCGAGTACTCACTCGCGATGACCGCGACCGGCACCGACATGACCGCCGGCCCGGCCGAGGTCGCTGTCAACGTCGGCGCCGAGTACACCGGCCTGGCGACGCTGCTGGCCGCGAACACCGCCCGCGAGGTCCAGCTGTCGCTCGTGTGGCGCGACTCGTCCGGCACGGTCCTCACCACCACCGTCGGGACGCAGCTGCTCGACTCCACCACGGCCCCGACCGACTACACGGTCACCGGTACCGCCCCGACCGGCGCGGCCACCGTCCAGGTCGAGGTCAACGTCCTGTCCAACTCGATCGGCGACGTCCACTACGTCGACCAGGTCGGTGTCTTCCCCGGCACCCCGACCGCCTGGACCACCGACGGACTGGCCGGCACCACCGTCGCCTACGTCACCTACCCCGACCCGACCACCGGCGACCCGATCACCGTGCGCGGCGCCGAGGGCGGGATCCCGCTGCCGTTCCCCGGCCAGACGATGACCGTGCTGGACGTCGAAGTCACTCCCACTGTCGCCCGCGAGTACACCGTCACGATCAGCAACGGCACCGTCACCTCCGCACCCGTCACGGTGACCGCGACACCGACGGCCGCGGCCGGATGGGTGCTGTCGCAGTGCGCGGCCGGGCTCGTGTTTGAGGGCGGCTACGTCGCCGGCGTCGCCTCCTACCCGGGACCGGAGACGTTCCCCGGATCCGGGGTCTACCCGAACGGGCTGCCCGGCGGCGGACCGATCGACGTGCTGATGTCGGTCACCGCGTCGTCGTTCGACCAGGCCGAGATGTCGGCCGCCCACTACGCCCTCGGCGTGCCGCTGCCCGCGGTCATCGCCGACACCGTCGGCGGCCAGGACGGCACCCTCAACGTCCAGACCCTCGACGCCGTCACGTACCAGAACCTCGCCACTCTCCTCACCTCGCAGGCGATTCTGTGGCTGTCGTCGCCGTTCGGGCTCGGGCTCTACGTCCGGATCGGGCTGCCGCCCGGATCGACTGCGAACACGTCTGGCGCGACCGGCCAGCCGTCCCCGGCGCACAAGGGCAACCTCGATCCGCAGACCGGTGCCGCGCAGGTCCGCCAACTCACGATCCAGTACGTCGAACAGTCGCGGCCGTCCTGATGTGGCCGATCAGTCAGGCGTTCGTCGAGGCCATCTCGGCTGGGTACACCATCGCAACCGACCTGACGTTCCTCGACAACGGTGCCCCGATCGGCGGGGCGAAGGGCGCAGCCACGGACGGGCAGATCACGATCTCCCGGTCGGCCACGAACCGGCGCACCCTGTCTCTGACGATCGCGCTCGCCACCATCGGCGGGCTGCCGGACCTGTCCCTCATCCCGCCGCCGAACAACCAGGGTGCGGCCACTCCGTTCGGGAACGAGGTCTATCCCCGGTTCGGGTGGAAGCCGCCGGACGGCGACGTCGAGCTCGTGCCGATGGGTGTGTTCGTGATGGAGACCGTAACCGTCAACGACACCGGGTCGACGATCACGATGACGATCACCGGCTACGACCGGTCCTACCTCATGGGCCTGTTCAAGTTCACCAGCCCCTACGTCGTCGCGAAGGCGACGAAGTACGACGCGGCCATGTCCGCGCTGGTGGATCTGGTGCTTCCCGGCGTGCAGCAGTCGATCTACCCGACCACGCTCGCGCTCGCCGCCACGCAGACGTTCAACGAGAACACCGACCCGTGGTCCGCGATCCAGACCCTCGCCACCGCGATCGGGTACGAGGCGTACTTCGACGTGCAGGGCGGGTTCGTCGCCCGCCCCATTCCGGACCCGACCACCGCCCCCACTGTCTGGTACTTCGTCGCATCGACCCCGACGAGCACGATGCAGTCGGCGTCGAAGGTCCTTTCCCGGCAGGGCGTGTCGAACGACTTCATCGTCCAGGGCTCCGGAACCAACGTCACCCCACCGATCCGAGGCCGCGCGCAGGACACTGACGTCAACTCACCGATGTACGTCGGCGGCATCTTCGGCGACGTCCCCACCTACGTCACCTCCTCGCTGGTCAACACCTCCGCGCAGGCCGACGCCGCCGCAGCGAACCAGCTCGCCGCGTCACTCGGGCAGGCCGACCAAGCGACCATCACCGCCAACCCGAACCCGGCGTTCGACATCGACGACGTCTGGTACTGCCAGCGGACCCGCGCCGGCATCGACGGCTACTACGTCACCGACACCGCCGTCCTGTCGCTCCGGCACGACGGCGTCACCACGCTGACCGGCAGGCGGATCACGTGAGCAACCACCTGACCGGCCGGCCCAAGGGCGGCGTCTCACCGATCCACGGCAGCCCGCTGGGCGTGGCGAAGCTGATCGGCCGCGCCGCAACACCCGCACCGGTCGACATCGCGTTCGGGCAGGTCGCAGCCACCCACGCCGGCCCGCCGGCGACCGTCGATGTCTACATGCGCGGCTCGACAGTCGCGGTCGAGGGGATCCGCTACCTCTCGACGTACAGCCCGACCGTCGGCGACACCGTCGTCCTCCTCGAATGGCCCACCAACCAAGGCCAGGACCGGCTCGTCCTGGGCGATATGGCCTGACGTCCTCCCGCCCCACCCCACGACCCCGGAATGGAATGGAGGCGGCGCGTGTCGAACTTCGCCAACGACCTCGCGGCTGGTGCGGCAGCAATCGCCTGCCTGTTCACAGGCCTCGGCATGGCCGTCAGCGGGGTCCGCTCGTCCCGCCGGGATAAGCAGGAAATCGAAGAGGACCGGGCCCAGTTTGGCCGTGAACAGTTCGCCGCCGGCGCGAAGTCCCGAGACGACGAAGTCCGGCAACTCATCCAGGCGCGCGACGACGCGTACCACGACCGCGACGAAGCCCGGGCCGATGCCCGCTCGTGGCGAGACCGCTACCTCGACACTCGGGACGGAAAGAAGTCACATGACTGAACCCACCGTGAAGTCCGCAGCGGAACGACTCCAGTCGAAGGCGCTGCGCCGCAGCCTGCTCAGCGCCGCCCTGATGTTCCTGCTCGGGATCTCCGTACTCGTGATCCTCGGCTACGCCCACGCGAACACCGCGCTGCGCGGCGAGGTCCGCGACACGAAGCAGTCGGCGCTCACCAGCCAAGAGGCGAAGTCGATCGCGACGTGCGTGAACGACATCCTCGGCGCCCGCGGACCACTGTCGGCGTCTGACACCGCGGCCGAGGTCGACGTGTTCACCCGCCTCGAAGCTGTCCTGGTCGCGCCGAAGGACCAGCAGCAGGCGCTCTACAGCACGTTCCTGACGCATCTCCACCAGGACGTCCAGACGTTGATCAACGACCAGGCGTTCCGCGCCTCTCACCCGCTCGGACGCTGCTGATGCCGGCCGAGAAGGTCGGCGAGCAAGCCGTCCTCTACACCGCCGACCACCCGCCTCGCGCCGACTCACCGACCTACCGGGCCGCCCGGAAGGTCCTGATGAACACCCGCCGCGGCGGCTGCGTCGTCTGTGGCGGCACCCCAGACATGACCCACCCCGAGCTCGTGCAGATCGCCGACAGCCACGGCCTCGAGGACCACCACGGCGGCGGGATCTACGTCAAGGACGTCCTCGTCGCGCTGAACCTGTTCGGGACCGAGTGGTCCCTCGGGTTCTCCGCCGACCCGAAGATCGTCGGGCAGATGGTCGCGAACCTCAACGTGGTCCTCGACGCGCTCGGCGAGCCCACCTACGACGAACCGATCACCGACACGACCTCAGTCATGCGGTTCGTCGACTCCACGTTCAACGCCAACGTGAAGCTCTGCAAGCCCCACCACGTCGGCCGCATGGACCACCCGGCCCGCGACGCCCGCGGCATCGAGGCCGTCGGCATCCACGAGATCCCGTTCCCGATCTGGCTCGGCCAGATCACCTGCGAGTGGTCTCGTTTCGACATGTGGCTCGGCACCCATGGCACGGCCGCGGGAAGCCCCGATCCCGAGCGTCCGGGCGGTGTCGTCGTCCTTCACGCTGACCCGGCGCATCACCCTGGGCTTGTCAGGGGTTCGGTGCTACATCCGGATCACTCGCTTTCCCGGGCCGGTCACGCACCTTCGGCGGCAGCAGGGTGATCCTCGCTTAGGTAGGCGACGGCTCCTGCCCCGAACTCGATCAACCAGTCGAGACGCGAGTTGCACGGAATGCAGAGGAGCCCGCGCACGCGCCCCGTGACGGCCGTCCTGCCTATCCACCATCGCCTCGTAGTCGTCGGCGGTCAGGCCGTACCGATGGAAGCGACGCATTGCGGCCTTGGTGGGGTGCTTCCGCTGCGACTCCGGGCCGAGTGGTCGCCCGCGGGCGAGAGACGTGAGGAACGCCGGGTCCTGCCGGCGCTGAGCGTCGAAGCAGGAGAAACAGCGTGTCACTCGATGGTCGCACGGCTTACCGCAGTTAGTGCATGTCCCGGCAAGCCGTCGCCTCTCAACCATGCCCGCACGATACGTGCCCGTTCTGTCAAGGAGCTCGCCGTGACTACCTCGTTCCTGATCGACGCCTACTCGGGTGCGACCGACCCAGAGCTTGCGATGCCCGGCTGTGTCGGCTCGTCGGAGTACGTGTCCCGCACCGTCGCGAAGTGCGTCACGCTCGCGAAGATCAAGCACGTCCACGGCCTCGGGAAGTGGGTGCAGCTGAACTTCGAGGACACCGCGACGAACGCGAAGGGCGGCGCCACGCAGGGCCTCGCCGACGTCGAGTTCGTCCTCGAGAAGCTGGCCGAGTTCGACGCCCCGAAGGGCATCTGCGTGTTCTTCTCGGTCGACTTCCAGGCTGAGCTGTCGGCCGAGGAGCTCGCCGAGGTGAAGGCGTACTTCGCTGAGTCGGTGACCCCGAAGCTGCGCGCGGCCGGGTTCCTGTCGGGCTGCTACGGCGACGTCACGGTCCTCAACGACCTCGCCGGCGACTACGACCTCGGCTGGCAGACGTCCTCCTGGTCGGACGGGAAGCGGTCGGTGCACGCCGCCGAGCTGCAGGACGTCTACACGGCCGCCTACGACGAGGACGAACTGCTCGTCGCCTTCATCGGTGCCTGGACACCCACAGGCGCTCAACCCAACCCCACGGAGGATCCGTTGTCTGACCTGACCACCGCCCAGCTGACCCAGATCGCCGAGGCGGTCTGGGCGCATCCCGTATCGAACGCCGCCTCGGGCGCGACGAAGCCGTCCACCGCTCCGGCATCCGCGTTCCTGACGCACGACAACAACGTCGACAACGAGTTGGAGGCCGAACTGACCGCAGCGAAGGCCGAGCTCGACGCCATCAAGGCGTCGGTCGCGAACGCCGCCGCCGGTGGCCTCACCGCGGCGCAGCTCGCCGACGAGCTCACCATCGCCCCGAAGGCGGCCTCCTGATGCGCACGCTGATCACGAAGGCCAAGAAGGCGTGGAAGGCCATCGCAGGCGCCGCCACCGGCGGTGTCGCGCTGTTCGCGCAGGGCGCGTCGGTCGGCACGGCCGAGCACCTGCTGTTCGGGCTGGGCGGCACCGGCGCGATCTTCGGTGCGGTCTGGGCCGCCCGGAACGTGATCGTCACCGACGCGAAGACCGCGATCACCGACGGGAGCGCCGCGATCAGCGAGGTACGTGTCGCGCAGGCCGACATCTCGAAGCCGGCCGAGGCGGTCGACGCGTTGAAACAGGCCGCCAGCGACGTGGTCTCTGCCGGGAAGTCGGCCGTCTCCGCGGCCGGGGCGGTGGCCAGCGCGGTGAAGCCTGCCGCGAAGACCGCCACGGCGAAGAAGGCTCCGGCCGCGAAGAAGACGACCCCGCCCAGCAAGTAGCTCGCCCCGCACCACCCCGGCCCGGGCCCGCGCGCGAGCACAGCGCACCGGGCCCGGGCCTTCCTGCGTCCGAAAGGTGACTCGCCGTGAGCCCAGCACCGTCCTACACCCCGAACTACGGCGGGAACTGGCAGGCCGGATCGGCCGGCGCGACCCCGATCCTGCCGTCGACGCTGAACAACTTCGAGGCGTTCAACATGGCCGTCGCCGCCTACCTGCAAGCGGCCGGCGGCGCGGACCAGCGCTACTCGCAGATCTCGGCGCACGTCGGACCGCAGACGGTGCCCTACACCGCGACGGCGAACCAGATCGTCTCCTTCGACCTCTCTGGCGGGTCCTGCACTCTCACGCTGCCACCCACCCCGGCGCAGGGCACCGTGGTCGCGTACAAGATCGTCGCGCTCACCAGCGGCAACACCCTCACCGTCCAGGCGCAGGGCAGCGACGTGTTCAACGCCGTCGGCGGCTCCTCAGCGCTGACCGGCATCACCGGCCTGCACGTCGGCGGGCTCCTCGAGTACGACCACGTCTCCGGGGTCTGGTCCGTGCTCGCCGACGACCTGCCGCTCGCGTACCTCGAGACGCAGTTCGCGCCGTCGCTGTCGCTGTACGTCGCCCCGACCGGCACAGCGGCCGACGACACGAACATCACCGCCGCCCTGTCCACCCTCGCCGGGCTCGGCGGCGGCACCGTCCAGCTCGGCCGCGGCACCTACTGGTGCGAATCGCAGTGGGACGTGAACAACACCCTCGCGATCCGTGGCATCGGCGGCGGGTCCGCCTCCGAGGTCGGCCTCACCCACATCCTCTGCCAAACCGCCTCATCCCAGATCCAGGTCTCCGGCGGCGGCCCCGAGACCGGCGACTTCTACCTCGACGGCAACTCCACCGCCACCACCCCGTGGTCGAGGCAAGGCGGGACGGGCGCGAACAACCGCACCTTCCGCAAGATCACCGTGATCAACAACCTGCCCGCGTCGAACACCAACGACCTCGCGCTCATCTACGGCGCACAGAACGACTCCTGGTACGACGTCGCGTTCGCAGGCGCCGACCGCGACGCGGTCGTGTTCGACCAGGGTGCCGGCGGCATGAACTTCTGGAACTGCAAGGTTTCCACAGTCGGCCGCTACGCCCACCGCTACGACAACCAAGTGTCCGGCGGCGTCTACGCAGTGCCGACGCAGATCGCCCACTACGGCGGCATCATCGAAGGCGCGATCGGCGGCTCCTGCGTCTACGAGAACGTCGGGTCGGCCATCTCCTACGCCGGGTATCAGTTCTACTCGACGACCGCCCCGTCCGGCGCCCACATCCAGGTCAACACAGGTGCCGAGCTCCGCCTCGACCACCCGACGATCCAGGTCGGCACCAGCGCCACCGTCTCCGGCACCACCGCGCTCGGTATCGCCGGCACCGGCGCGGTCACCGTCGTCGGCCGCGCGAACGTCGTCAACCTCGCCACCTTGGTCAACCTCGCGTCGACATCGTCGTTCGTGTACGACAAGGCCTACTGGGTGCTGTCCAACGTGACGACCACGGTCTCCGGTGCGGGGTCCGCTTTGCAGCTCGCTGACTTCAAGCTCGGCGTGCTGTCGTGGGCGAACGCCACCGGCGTCGCGATCGAGCTGAACTACAACGCCAACCGCTCCGGCTACTGGTCCGGGCGCACGGTCGACGGCACCCTGCAGTACTGGCCCGGTACCGGCTTCGGCACGTATGACACCGCGGTCGGCCGCGTCGGCGTCGGGCTGTGGGGTGTGAAGGCAGCGACCTATCTGCTGTGCACCGGGACCGGATCAACCGCCAGCCGCCCGACGGGCACGAACGGCGCGACCTACGCCAACACCGACACCGACTCCCTCGACGTCTACGTCGGCGGCGCGTGGCGCTCCGGCGGGAAGGCGGAGTGGTCGAAGACGCTCGACCTGTCCCAGCCGCCTGTCTCGCTGTCGGCCGGCACCTGGGCGGCGCTGCTCGGCTCCGGCGGCTACACCAGCGCCGGGAGCGGCTCGTCGACCTACACCGCGACGTGGGTGACGAACCTCGGTGCCGGCACGTGGAACCTCACCGTCGCGCTTGCCCAAGCGCAGAACGGCTGCAAGGTCACCATCGACTACTCCTTCGACAACGCCACCTGGACGAACATCGTCACCGCCGTCGACACCTACGCCGCGTCGGCCCTGTCGCAGATCCAGGAGACCGCGACCGGGGTCGTGGTCGCCGCGCCGACGCCGCTGTACATCCGTGTCACCGGCACCGGCACCCGGAACGCCTCCAACACCACCGGCTACTACGCCGTCACCCGATCGTTCCAAGCCCAACGTACCGCATAGCGTCGACAGAGCCGCGCCCCGTCCTCCTGGCCAATCCCAGGGCGACGGGGCGCGTTTTGTCGTTTCTCGGGCCCTGCTGTCACTGGCCAGCTCCGGAACTCCCGCCATCTCGCACGGGTGCCCTATCCTCGTTCCACTCAGAAGTGATCACGGAGGAGAGGGTCATGGACGTGCGGCCGGGAAAGCGGATCACTGGCAAGGACCGCGCGGCGGTCTCGAAGGTGCTGGTGAAGCAGTACAAGGCGGGCGAGTCGATCCGGGCGATCGCCGCCGACTACGGCCGGTCCTACGGGTGGGTGCATCGGATGCTCACCGAG
>JAOWBN010222038.1:0-13154 GCA_028565015.1 Pinguicula moranensis | reverse complement strand
CTCAGGTTATGCCGAGTTTTGCGCAACTCGGGTTATGCCGAGGGCGTCTTCTGTGCTCCTCGTGTTATGACGAGAGCTCTTTTTTTGTGCAACTCGGGTTATGCCGAGGGTATCTTCTGTGCTCCTCGTTTTATGACGAGAGCTATTTTTTGCGCAACTCGGGTTATGCCAATGGCATCTTCTTTGCGCAACTCGGGTTATGCCGAGGGCGTTTTCTGTGCTCCTCGTGTTATGACGAGGGCTCTTTTTTCTCGTACCCTGTGTTATGATGGGGTCAGCTTTCTCTGAATTTTTTTCAGACATCTCTCAGAATCTCTCTTAACCAAGATACTCTACTTTCATAGTTGAGTTTGAGGGACTTAACCTCTTGGCACTGGCATTGGAGAAGGCATGCAAGGATTTCTGATATGAAAGATCTCTCCAACCTATCAATGCCGCTGCAAAATGTCCAATTAAACAATAGCAGGGACAAATATCTCTTCAATCCTGAGGCTGAGGGAAAATATATAGTCAAATATGCTTATTCAAGAAATCTGAGTTCTGCTGCGTCTCCATTTTTTGCTCAGGAAAGTGCTACCTATATTCACTTTGGCAGATTTGACTCCAAAAAAAGTCATTATCTTTATCTGGAAGCTTGTTCAGAAATCTCTGCCAACAAATGAAACGCTTAGACTGCGGCATATTATTCCTCCTGACCAAGTATCAAGCTGCCCTCTTTGTTCTGCAGGCCAAGATTTTGTAGATCAAATCTCCAGAATCTGTCCTGTGATATTGCAAGTTTTGTGCTCATTACTGGGCTGGTTAATCATCTGAAAGTCTCCAACTACCAACCTCTATAGCCCTATCCTTAACTGAGTTCATCTTAGGTAAACCATGCCGAGCCAACTTAGCTTCTTTTAGAGCAATCTGGACAGCTATGGTCTGGGTTGTGTGAAAAACCAGGAACCTGAAATTTTTCTAGGATAAAGACACCAACCACCTAAGCACGGTATCCAACATCAAAAGAACTTCTTGGCTTTGGATCTATGCTTCCAGGAAGCTGCCTTATTCCTCCACAGACTGGATTTTAAATCGTATTGCATGTATTCTCTTTTAGCCCTTAATATTTTGATAGGCGCAAGATTGCCATTTAGTCTGCAGCTACCAATATTGAAGTGTGCATAAACTGATAACTTGCAGATGATGATTTCTAATGTGCACACCTGCTTATTTACTCGTATGTGTGCTTGAGTTTTGCTGATGATCTTGTGATATTTTTCTTCCTAACATGAGTGCTTGAGTTTACTTCTGAGTTTACAGATAGTTATGTTTATTTTTGAAGAAACTCTCTGTTGCCTCATTCAGTTTTGTTTTTCTCATCTTGGTGAATGATTCACGGTGGTCCTCAGAAACTCTCTGTTGCAACACTTATCTTGGTGATTGACTCATGGTGGACATCAGGTATCCCCAACCCCTTCCCCTGCTTCCTGTTTCATATATTATACGTCTACCCCAATTTGGTATAGGGAAGGCAACATGCAGTAGCTACTTTCTGTATTTGATCAGCAGACAGAAATGGCTAAAAGGGAGATGCTCAACTGTTCATCAGGCCATCTGATGTCTTTTCTAGAGAGTACTAACAGCATGCAGTTTTGATTTCAACTCACAGGCTGGCAGCCGGCGCAAGCAGGAGTATTCTATGCCATACACAAGGGAAGTTTTATTTTCTTTACTTGAATAATGACGGTTACACATGCACATTTGGAGGACATCCAAGTCTGTGGCACCATACATTTGGCCATTGAGTCCGAAAAGTAGAATCTTCATCACATAAGATAAAGTTTACATCACTCTCAATCTCCAAAAGCTTTCAGGCACGTAGGTAGAGCTGTGTACCAACCCACAGCCGTATTGTAAAAGTCGTAGGTGAGCTGTGTACCGTCCATAGGACGATAAGATGACAGTCATGACCCTTGACAAGCAATAAAATAATAGATACGGGTGATTGTTGATAAGATGACAGTAAAGACTCCTACTGTCCATTTTCTAAAGTATTAGGTGAGTTGTGTTGACAACTACGATCCTTGACAAGCAATAAAATAATAGATATGGGCGACCTGCTCAGCAGTGGAATATAGAGATCACTGATGTAGCTTCTTTATTTTATCTTATTTATTCTTGTGAGATTGTACGGTTGTTTGAAAGAGCGCTTGTGCTCTTTGGTTTAAACATTTTCCTGTAAATAATTTTTTATTTCAATGAAAATTTGGCTTAACCAAAAAAAAAGTTCCATCTATGAATCCTACTTTCAATTTTGCCTCCAAAGCCGAAACCATAGCATTTTTCCAAATCAAATAATTTATTTCCGTCAAAAGAATTGTTACCAGTTGCATTCCGAGGCTTTAAGATCCGTGAACCTGCAACTGCTCCTCGATCAACTCCTCCATCTTCTGAAGCTGCTTATCGTTCAGCTTCAGTCAAAGTGCATCTGCATCACCCACAATTTCTTCGTCCATTCGCACCATCAATTTTCAAATTTCAATCAGCCAGATGAATACGAACTCTGATACCATGTGAAGTTCCTCAATTTCGATCAAATCACGGCAAGTGTACTCAAACGGAGACGGTTATTTTGCGTGGGAAAATGTTCTCCTCCTTTTGTATTTTTGGGTTTATCGAAGTGAAAAATCGTCTCTACATAATTACAAACTCACACTTCTCTTTTATACTAAAAACAAGAAACAAAACGGATGCCACGTCAACGCCGAGTCATCAATTAAAAAAAATCCCATTGGCGGCTTTCTGCCTCATCACTGGCTACTCCATTCTCATCTAAACCGAATGCCCTGTTTTCTCTGTTTTCCGCTACAGCATCCGCAACTTCCTGCTTGCTTGTCTTCAATACCAAATCATCTACAAGTTCAAACTCCATACCAGTATTGAAAGCTGATTTCTCCAATAGGGTTTCGCACACGAAAGTAAGGAATTGCAAGTTCACTAACTCCTGGGAAATTCTATCCATCTCGGGAGTCTATTTAAAGGTAAAGGCGGATTTGAAAGGGAAAAAATAGGAAAAAGGAGGGAAAGAGCGATACTAAATTCCAAGTATCAAATACTCCGTAAGATTGGTAAGTTGAATCTCCACAGCCTAGAGGGGAAGTGAATTTTTGGTAGAGGTTTAGGATTCCGTAGATTGTTTTTGAAATCATGAGAGTCTGTGCATGTGTGATTTCTAGATGTTCGAAGAAATTTATGCATGTCTTGCCTGAGAAATTAGGAGTTGTATAAGGGAATCTTGATGCATGTTGTTCAACAGGTATAAAATCATGAATTACAGTTTGTAGGAGAATGTGCTCTCGTCTCTGATGTGTAATGAAGGAATACTATGTTTTTCAGTCTTAAAATTGGGTGTCTATTGCATGATTTGCTAGGAAATTATGCGTCGGACATTGTGTCTGAAAAAAATTTAAATTATGTAAATTATGTAATTTATGTTATAACTATGACTGAACGATATGAAAGAAGAGTAAGTTACACCACCTATGTATATGTGTATGAGTATATGTAATCGACGACATTGTGCGGATTCGCGTGCAGTGAAGTGCATGTGTGATCAGTACCACTTCAACTCTTGTTCAGAGGGAAAGTATACAGTTAAGCAAGCATATGACAAGATTCAAGGCACGTCAGCTTCACCTTACTCTCCTCTGGAGGCTGAGCTGCTGAGGTCGGTTTGGACATCATTTGCTCCCAAGAAAGTACTTATATTCGTCTGGAAGCTTCTGCAAGACTCTATTCCTACCAAAGGCGCACTGCAACTACACCACATTATTCCTCCAGCGCAAGAAATCAGTTGTACTTTCTGTCTGACAGGGAGTGATTCTGTGTCTCACATATTTCGAGTTTGCCCTCTCATTTTGCAGGTATGGAAATCTATGAAGGAATGGCTCTCTTCCCCAAAAATAGATCAGCTTGAAGATGCACCAGTGCCATCTCTACCAGACTTTATGTCTTCAAAACCATCCAATGCCAACCCAGTCGCCTGGAAATCCATTTGGGCTGCTCTGATGTGGACAATTTGGAAGGCTAGAAATATGAAACACTTCCAAGACAAAGATCCAAATTATCTAAGCATTGCATCAAGTATCAAGCATAATTCTTGGTGGTGGATCCGAGCAAAAAAACAGGTACATTTCTCCTCTACAGATTGGCTACTAAACCCCATTGCTTGTTTATCATTTTAACTCGGCAGTTTGGCTACTAAACCCCATTGCTTCAACTAATCTTTGCCAGAACTTATTCGTTTATGGTACTGACTGGGGGGCATTTTTAGCCAGGAAATACATCATGAATCTTCATAGATTAGTTAAAGCATATATCTTTCTGCACTGGATTTCAATATGGTGCAGGGAAAGATTAATGCTTGCTAACAATGGTTGGAGTGAAAACCACCTGCTGCCAAGAAGGGAAACATCACTCCATCCCTCGAAGCCAGGAAATACATCAGTTTCTACCAAGGCCTTGTGCACTTAACTATTTTGGTTACTATTTTGGTTACTCTTTGTGGTACAGGATAGGAGGAATGCGTGCTGAAAAGGAGGCCAACCAGGAAAGTCTCCTCCATCTATCTCTGAAATATAGCTATTGCATAACTCATTGCACTATTCTTCAATATGGTGCAGGTTAGGTACAAGAACAAGGGATCATACCTCTCAGGAGTTCAGTATCAGATTTCATCTGTATACATTTCATCCCACAAAGCACATGTTCTGGTAGAAAAAAAATCCACTGTAAAATACAATGGCCATCTTTACAACACAAAGAAGTCAATGTGAGGGAAGATAGCAAGAAAAATCAATTTGCGGTAGAAGGGGAAAATTCCAGTACATGGATCTGACATCAAGGTCCTTGCAACATATGGAGCCATAAATAAAAGAATCCAAGACAGTGGAGTAAAGGTGCCACTGATACGGATCTGGCAACAATACTATAAAGGCTAGGTGTTGAACATCCTAACTATTCAGGGATCAAGATGCAACAAGGAAGGCAGCTACCATTGCTCTGCGGTTTCAAAAATCTCAGAAGAAAAGAATATCCATAAACAAGCCACAGGAACTCTCATATGAAATCCCATCAATGAGAAGCATCATGTGCATGAAGAATAGGAACAAAGAAAGCATGCTATCTGACCACTCACGGATCAAGATGCGACAAAGAAGGAGCCATAAAATATTAAGCCCGCCAGAACAGAAGGGTAATCCAAAGATACGACATGAAGAATAGGAACAAAGAAGGAGATGAGAATAGAGGATGTAAGAAGCTGGATGATTCCCTTGCAAGTGAACTTTCTTATTCAAGCCAACCGGTTGTACCTTCCATATATTACAGGGATAGCTCACCCAGCTGGAACGAGCTATGTACCAATAGTCCTATAAAAAAGGTTATCGATAAGTTGATAGTCATGACATCCAGACTTGGTGAAGAGTGGGTGGCGGCGATGAACTGAATGCCGAGATGCTGGTGCATTCATGACGTTAGAGGAGCTACACACTCGCACCCTTAGCTATAATGGAAGGCATAACGGAAGGACGGGATAGATAGTACATGAGCAAGGAATCAAACACCGACTACACTATTAGAGACTCATCACTCAATCTACGTTATGCCTTGTCTTAGGCCTCTAAATATTTATTTTGTTTCTTGCTTTGTTTTTATTTCCTTGTACATATACTTTACCCTATTTATAAATTTGGCTTATAAAAAAAAAATGGCTCAAACCCCCGTTCCTGGATCAAGCGAAGTACGGAATTCTTCTCCATCTATACTGGCATAACATATGGGGAGAGGATTGAATTAACCGTATGCATTTTGAGGAAGATGCTGACGCTTGGTTTCACCGCCTTGCTCATGATTAACCTACCAATTGGGATGATTTTGTAGCCAATATTTTGGTTAGGTTTGATACAAATGACAGCAGCAATCTATTGGAAGAGTTAATGTGTATGAAACAACAGCCTAACGAATCCCTACAAGCGATACTTCGGTGGTTTGATGCAATGGTTTTGTCTGTTGTGATCCACTATCCAAATTTTGGTAAGGTTTTCTATTGAGAGAAGTTTGTCGGTTGCCTGAAAGCATCGCTTCGAACTGCTATTAAGGCCCAACGTTCCAACACTCTCAAGGAAGCTATTGACATTGGAAAGTATTAGGAACTAGCAGTCAATGCCCTGCTGGATCTGCTCAAAACAACTAGGTTATACAGCAACTCTATGCATGTACCGCCCCAGAGGAATGATAGATCCAAACCTGTGGCTCCACCAATTTGACGAAAGTTCATATACGACGAAGAAATGAAGGAAAGAATTGAGAAGCGGCTCTATTTCAAATACGGAGCTCCATTCGCCCTAGGTCACAGGTGCGCTGCCAAACTATTTGCACTGCAAACTGAAGAAAATTCTCCGTTGGCTAGTGATGAGAATGAGATCCTTGAGGAGATCAACCATGGGCTAATGAAAGAGGAACTAACTGATGAGGGAAATTTGTCCATCAATGCTATCTCTGATAACACCGCTTTCACCACTTATCATATCAAAGGGTCCTACAAGGGAGAACCTCTGCAGATATTGATAGATTGGGAAAGTTTCCATTGTTTCTTAGATAAAAAATTTGCAGATAGGATGCGTTGTGATATGAAATACACCCAACCTATGGTGGTTGAAGTAGTTGTTGGGTTGCGCCAAACGAGTAATATCAGCTTTCCCAACTTCGATTGGACAATGCAAGGTAACACATTCTCATGTCACACTAGAACGTTTCCTTTACACAATTATGACTTAATTTTGAGAGGGGATTGGCTAAAGGGTTACAGACCTGTCCTATATGACTATGATGGAATAGTAGTCACCTTGAATATGGAAAATTAGCCATTCCCTATCCAAGCCATAAGGAATGACATAGAGTTAAAGATGGTATTAGCTAAACATATGAACCAGCTACTCTCTGGAGGTTATGTTGCTGTGATTGGGCAAATATTTGCTACTCAACTTCTTGATAAGGAACTCACAGTCACCGTAGAACTCCTAAGCATGGACAACAAAGAATGTGACAACATCACTCTTAAGGTGACCCCAGATAGTGTAGTGACAGACCGACATTGTCCACGAAACCAGAATGAGAAAGATTTCTTATCCAAGTTGCTAGAGGCATATCCTGACAACTTTCAAGAACCTACGACCTTACCACCAGTAAGGGGAGTAGAACATGGGATCAATCTCATACCAGGTCCCACACCAAGAAAGAAGTTTCCCTACAGAACACCCCACTTCCAGAAAGATGAGATTGAAAGAATCATTGCAACTCCTTGAATCTGGCCTAATCAGACGCAACCACAACCCGTTTGCCTCCACAGACTCTTGATCAAGAAAAAGGTAGTAGCTAGCGTATGTGCGTTAATTACCGACATCTAAACAGCCTCAAAATTAAGAGCAAGTTTCCAATACCGGTGATCGATGAACTGCTTGATGAGTTACACGGTGCACAAGTCTTTAGCAAACTTGATCTCCGTTCACATTATTTACAGATAAGGATGCTCGAAGCAGACATATATAAGAACAACTTTGTCACACACCACAAACAATTTGAGTTAAAGGTTCTGCCCTTTGACCTCTGCAACGCACCAACAACGTTCCAATGCCTCATAAATCAGGTTTTTTCACCATTTCTCAAAAAATTGTCCTAGTCTTTTTTTGATGATATCCTGGTGTACAGTTGAACTGGGAAAGAACACTTGGGGCATCTAGAAGTTTTGCTAGTGTTATGAGACGACAACAATTGTATGCCAAGCAATCCAAATGCTTTTTTTGGCCGAAGTTCGATTGACTACCTAGGCCACATTATCACACAGAAGGGAGTGGCAACCGACCCTGAGAAGGTCGAGGCTATGACTGAATGGCCTACTCCTTTTAGCCTCAAATCATTGAGGGTTTTTTGGGACTTACCGGAAGTTCATCCGAGACTATGGTTCCATCAGTAAGCCACTAACCATCCTGCTCAAGAAGGAAGCATTCAAATGAGGACCCGAAGAAGAGAAAGCTATGGAACATTTTAAATTAGCTATGGTAACAACTCCTGTCCTCGCATTACCTAACTTCCACCAGACTTTTGTTCTTGAAACAGATGCAAGTGACATAGGCATTGGTGTTGTACTCACCTAAAGAGGCCGCCCGATAGCATATTTCAACAGGGTTCTCAGTTAGAAACAATTCTCTCTGTCAACATACGTAAAGGAACTTATGGTTGTTGTTCTTTCAGTAAAGAAATGGAATGGTTAACTTCAGGGCAAGCCATTCACTATTACGACAGACCAACAGGATCTGAAATACCTTTTGGAGCAAAGTCTCCACACTATGCTACAACAGAAGATGACCTCTAAATTGCTCGGGGTGGATTATCAGGTCCAGTACAAAAAGTGGTCAGAAAATAAGATAGCAGACATTTTATCTCATTATGGACCAGAGATGAAGGCTAGCTGCCATGGAACCACATCTAGTACAGTCGATTGGATAGCTGAGATTGCAGAAAGCTACACTGCGGATAAACACATGAGAGAAATTCTGGTGTCCAAAGCACCCAACAACACCTTGTACCCCAAATATCAGTTATAGAGCAGCCTGCTAAGGCGTAATGGAAGAATTTGTGTTGGGTCAAATGACAGACTAAGGCAGAAAATTATCTTTCTCCTGCACGACTCTCCTGTCAGCGACCACTCTGCAATCTAAGTAATCACCCACCACATCAAACTCTATTTTACCTAGCTAGGACTAAAATAGAATGTATCCAATTAGATTGGGATCTATGAACTTGCGTATGGCGTAAACAAGACTCTACAGCCCACGCTGGCCTACTCCAGGCACTGGACATACCAGAATCACTATAGTCAAGTATCAGTATTGACTTCATCGAAGGCCTTCCGAAGTCTGAAGGGAAAAGTGTAGCAATGGTAACGGTGGACAGACCTACCAAATATTCCTACTTCTTGGCAATGTCTCATCCGTTTACCATAGAAACAGTGGCTCAACTATTCAAGGATTATGTGTATAAGCTGCACGACCTTCCCCAACACATCATATCGGATAGGGATAAGGTGTTCTCCGGTCACCTGTAGAAAAATCTTATGAAACCTTCGGGTGTTCAGCTCGCCATGAGTTCCTCGTATCACCCGCAATTTGACAGCCCAACATAAAGGGTGAATCGTTGTTTGGAGACATACCTCAGGTGTATGTGTATCCACAAGTCTCGCTCATGGAGCAAGTGGTCACCCATGGTAGAATTCTTGTATAATTCGTCCCATCACTCCGGCGTTGGCAGGATCCCCTTTAAGTCTGTATATGGATACAAGGCATCGTACCTACCGATTCCAAACCTGCCCCAAGCTAACAGCAGCATCGTGACCGAATTTTTCAAACAACGAGATAATCTGCTAGATCTTCTAAAGGAGAACCTCCTGACAGCCCAACGAAGAATGAAACTCAATGCATACCGCAAGCGGGTCGAACGACAATACGCCGTAGGAGATGAGGTATATTTGAAGCTTCATCCTTATAGGCGGAACTCCATACAATTCAGGTGAAATTTGAAATTATCGCCACAATTTTACGAACCTTTCACTATTCATGAAAGAACCGGCTCAGTTGCCTACCGTCTCAAACTTCTAGATGGCTCCAAAATCCATCTAGTGTTTCATGTGTCGCTTTGAAGGAGAAACTGAAGAATCGAGAGGCTGAATTCCCAGACCTTCCACAGCTAAAATCCACTGGCGAATTCGATATACACCCTACCAAATTTGGGAATTCCACAACAAACCTAGGCATCACGGTCCAATACCTCACGTTCTGGTACAATGGGCATGATCTTTGCCACAACAGTCCACCTGGGAACGAAGCACTCATTCGTCACCATTATCCTTCTTTAGATCCTTGTGGGCAAGGATCTTCAAATGGGGGCAGTGATGTAACTTTCAGCTTGGCAGAGATAGGTAATTCGGTTGGAGAAATGCAGTACCCAAATGCTAATTGGGGAACCAAAGGAAAGAGGAAACCATGTAAAAAGAATGACAGTCAAAAGAGAGGGACCAATAGCCTATGGACAAGTGGCTAAAGTTGACGAAAAACTTAAGAAGAGAAGAGCGTGAGGTCGTGTCTATTTTCATTGTAGTTGTGCGTCGTAATAATAGGTCAATAGCATTTTCTTTAACTGCAGAGTAAGAAGAATCGTGCGAAGTGGAGAGTCTCCAATCAATTAGTTTAAATAGTCGAACGTCTTTATTGTTTAGTTAAGTCAGAAGTTGTATCCAAATTCCACCTACATTTTCCTCTTAATACAAAAAGTCATCTTTCTTCGCCATCCCTTGTTCTTCTATGTCTTCCCTAAATTTCATTTGCAGAATCTTTTGCCAATTGGCACGTTAATAACCTCGACTCCTTCAAGGTTGTTACAGTCGGCCGTTTCGAGAAAAATGGGAGGCAAAGACAACTCCAATTATGATCGCCACACCAAGTTCAACGGCCGCGGTTGCAGGGTTTGGATGCCAGCCATTTGCACTACCCGAGTTTTCCAATTGACTCGGGAACTTGGCCACCGTTCGAATGGAGAGACCATAGAGTGGCTCCTCCCCCATGCCGAGCCTTACATAATTGTGGCCACCAACACCGATACCGTTCTGGCGGAGGCAATCTCCACCTCCTCAGGTCCCCTATTGCCGTCACGTGCGGTTCCCATGCAGCAATTGCCCTTTCAAGTGAGTAGTCACATGTTGGCGTTGCCTCCATTGAATCTGAACTGCCAACTCAACTTGCGCCACCCGTCGTTGATGGAGTTGGAGTTCCTTTCTAACGGGTACCGACACATGACCCTCATGACATTGTTGCTACAGCCGACGACGTCAGAAGAAGAGTCGGACGAAACATTCTGTTAGGGATTTTTTTATTACGTTATGAGTAGTTTAGCTACAAATCTTCCTTCATTTTATACGTATGAGAAAATAAAATAATTAAGCTTGCAAAACATGGCTCCGTCTGATAATGGTGCAGGAATGTAAGGCTAAGGATAACTAAAAACACAATGTACTCTTACCTTTACAATGATATAAAGAGGTTGTTTCCGTTACGATCCAATATACATTGTCAGTCATTTGAAGTATTGAGTTCCAATAAATTTACTAATAAAAACACTGAATCATTTTGAATTAGTTCATTATTAGCACAAAGCTAAAAAAAATTGTCAATAATGACTCTTTCAACTCTATCTGCAAGGCACGGATAACTACCATTCAATAATACTAGAGTATAAAACAAATATGGCATTGTAATGGAGAAAATTTGTATGGCCTCGGCTCTCATTTTATTCCAGAACAAATTCGTAAGACTGTTTACACAGCTGAGTCAGGCGATTTCTGCTGCTTGTTTCGAAAGTTCCACCATTTCTTCTTCCTTTTGAAATCACTTGGAAGCAGATCTGATCAACAAAAAAAGTCAGTTCTACATATGAGCAATGTCATGATGCCTATAACGAGGAACCCATTTTACCTCCTTGCGGGTCGATTGAGTTGTAATGTACCTCAGCCCAGAAACTCAAATAGATGACTGAAAATGAACACAAGAAGATGAGATAAACACAGAAACCACATTCTAATCATGCAACATCAAGATAAACAAAAGAGAACCTCTCTTGGACTTCTGGTCTTGGGGAAGAATCTCGATGTAGCAGGTATCTTTGAATGAAGTTATGACGATAATTCGCACACCATACTGCCAAAGGATAGAAAGAAACTGAAATTCAATTGCATTTTACTACTACTGAAGGAATAAACCAGATATGATTTAGGTAAGGCAATCAATACCGAATCTGCTGCAGCCTGCAGTGTGACATGATCGCCCCATTCCCTGCTCCTAGTTAGCAAGTACATCAAACCATATGAGTTCAGGGAGGGAGCTAAAAGAAGGTTAACTGAGAATGTAAATCATCAAATTCTGGGGAAAGAACAATACTTGGACATCTTTTTCAGATAGTCAGCATATTCCATGGGAACATACCCCTCGTACATTTCAGGATGTGCTTCCATCAACAAAAAATGCAAGATGACGTAGATCTTCTTAAACTATGAAAATGGACAACCAGAGGTCAAAATCATGGAGAAACACCTGTTTGACAATTTGCTGTCTCACAAATTTGTGGTGCTCAGGGGTTCGATAAAATTGATCGGATCAAGCACCAACCACGAGCAAAACTGAGATGAGAATAACTTTAGGGTCATATGGTAGTATTCTACTGGAATGAACACAAAACATTAAAGTTCATGACCGGGTTAACAGGTAATGTAACCTCGAATGCTTATTGATGCTATCACATTGAAACAAGGGGTTCAAAATACTAACCTGACAGTTTCCGTCTCCTTGAACTTTGTGTTCAATCAAATCATATAGCTGTAATCTGAAATACCAAAATCCAATGTTAATTCTGAAAGCTGCAGCATGAATTCATCATCAACCACAAAATTATGTTATTCATGATCAATACCGCAAATAATATAAAATGCCATAAAATAGCATATCAAGAGACCAGCGACAAGCTAGTGATGCTGGTCAAGTTGAGATCCTTGAGGAGATTATTCACGCCCCTACTTTAACCTTTTACGGTCGACAATCAAGAGAAAGGGGTTAATTTACCAACCATGATTTTTAAATAAATCTTCTGCGATCTTCAAGACCTTTGGCTCATTACGATTTATCAAATGACATATATGTGTGTGCCTACAAGTGCAAGTGGATGCTAGCAGCACCAAATAAGATTCAGCTTATCTGCTCTTAGGCGAAATGAATGAAGATGATCTTGATTCATGCCAAAATTTTCATATTTTATGAGATATGGAATCGTGAAGAATGCTTGTTGAGGAAAACAGATATATTAGCAACATATGCACAAATGAAACTTGATGAAGGTAAGGAAAGCGAGGAAAAGGCAGTAAAACATCAAATAAACTCGTTCTGATTAGATAATGTAGTCCAACAAAAGAAGAGGATGAGAAGAACCTGTCTAGCAGTCTTTGATGGTCAGATGTAGCTTCATCAACCGAAGGTATGTCTCCATTGATTCTGGGAATATGCTGCAGCGTATAAAGA
>JAOWBN010222027.1:0-13156 GCA_028565015.1 Pinguicula moranensis | reverse complement strand
AAAAGCCATGATTCTGTTGAAGAATCGAGAAGTTGTCAAGCGGGTAGAATTTACTTTGAATTCTACTTTGGGCGGCCTTCGTCTTTGTCTGTTGAAGACGCCGAATTGGCTGTTTTTTTCGAACTTTGTCTGTGTTCTTCGTTTCTCGTTTCTCGGCAACTTTGTCGAGAGGAGGATTTTCTCGTCGGCGGCAAAACCCTCCCAAAAACAGCTTCCGCGAAGTCCTATCAAGAGAAGATTAAATCACAGATTTAATCTTGGCCATTGATCTTAAATTAAATCAACGGCCAGGATATTGTGTACAGTTATGGGTTTAAATATGTGTCTATATATCCCCTCCCTATATATATATCACATATATATAAGTTGTAGGAATTTTCCACTATCTTGTGTATATATATATATATATATATATATATATATATTAGTCAAATCCAACTAATGGTGTCTTATCAATTCCTGGTAGCTCAAGTGTGAACAACTCACCTCACAATCTTGAGGCCCAGTGATCGATAACCCTTTGGCCTATCAAAAAAATAATAATGGAGTCTTGATGTATATAATATACATCCCACAAACTTATATTTATTACATTTGTATCCCCATAATTACAAGAAAGTCCTTGAAGTTTCATAAATTTCATTTTGACCCTATTACTTTACCTTAATTACAAAATGACCCTCAAGAATTTGATATTAATGTGTGTGACCCAATATGTTCTCAATAATTTGGCAATGGACCTTGAATTAATATAATCAAATTGTGGTTAATGAATTACACACTTGTAATTCATTAATCCCTAATTCAAATTCATAGACCACGAGTGACCTCTAACAAAATACCATGGCCTCCAAGTATTGAGAATAGTCATGGAAGAAAACTATCCTTTCAAGACTAGTTCTCGTGTAATTAATATCCTTTCACCTCAGTCATATCTCTAATCTGGTATATTGAGATTATTTGTCATCCTCATTAATATACATAAAATTTCTTGTAACAAACCCATGATCATTGAGTACTAATTAGAAACTTCTTTTTAATTAATCTCGTGCTTTACAAAGACCTCCATGACTTATTACAAGTGATCATTGGAATATCTTCTCCTAACTATTTAGGATAGGTGAATTCTTTGTTGATCACTCACAATCTTTCCGTACTTCAAATTACTCTCAAGACTACCCAGTGTTACCCATTTACGGTGTAACTCCGGATAGAATCAAAGAGCGACCTCCATACTCAAGATCTCTATGTGGTGATCTCAAGCCTAAGGATCACTTACAACCGCTATTTTTAAGAGTATCAACCATCGACAATATGGTGATCTCTATGCGGGTCAATATGATGTACTTGTCTACTATAAGCATAAATGTTTCTAGCTTAAGTGTCTCTACATTATAGTTGATGAGATAAACTATTTTCTTCAAAATGAATTGGCTTAGAACATGCTAATCTATCCGTATTAGTGATGCTTTATCCTACTAATACTATAATTAGGGATGTTTAGTATTGATAACGTAATTAAAGTGGTCTCATCATCACATCTCTTTGTGATACACTCTAAGTTATCAATACTAAGCTTTACTATTTGAAATGTTATAAATAAAACAAGTAAATAATCAAATAGTAAACGTTGTATGGGAGGTCTGCCGTCGGGCTGGTCTTCACCGATTCTGACCTTTCTCCAGGCGGGTCTTCACAGGAAAGGGTTAAGCTTGGATCTTTTTCGTTCCAAGTTTCTCCCCTCAAGCAACCTCTGTCACAATATGGTACAAAGGGCAAAGGACATTCAAAAAATCCGGTGATAGGATGAACGACGGAGGTGAGAAGCATTTATGTGGAATCAACAACAAAATGAGCAAAAACTTAGAAGAGTGCAGCAACTAAGAGAGAACTCTACAGTACTATATTTTACAAATCTCCCAGATAACTATGATGCTGGAAGAATACGCACTCTATTTCAAAACTATGGAAGCTGCACTGATGTATATATTCCGCCAAAGTTAAACAAAGTTGGAAGGCACTTTGGTTTTGCAACGTTCTAAACAAAGAACTATGACTTCTCAACACTCTTTACTGGAATTAAGGTGGGACAACATAAGGTTTTGGTCAACTATCCAAAATATCAACGGCTGCCTACATTAGTGTCACCGGGAAAATCCAAAGTGTTCCCAACTCAAATGAAAAGCTTGATGAAAGAGTTAGTGAACAGAGGAATACACGAATGGGAAACTGTTCCTAAGAAATACTTAGCAGATATTTTCAGGCCAACTGCAGAGGAGACAGCTTGGTTAAATTGTGTTACGGTCTTTGAAGTATATGAAGGTAAAGAAATGGTAACAATTGAGGAATCATTAATGAGAGTTGGCCATAAAGATTTCACCGTCGCTCCACTACCTGGATGGAACACTTATTTAATACTCCTTCAAGATGAGTACTGTCAGCAAAAATTTCTCAAGGAATTCAATTCAAATCTGGCAAAAATTATAAAGAGAGTGAAACCATGGAATGATAATGATGAGCCGGAAAAGGAAGAAAGAACATGTTGGGTGAATGTGAAAGAGGTTCCCATTAAATGCCAAGGCAACCGAGTTTACAGATGGATCACCCGCAAGCTTGGACGCTTCTTACAGATGGATATGGATTTTACTTAACGAAGAAGGTTTAGATCCAACCGAGTTTTATTGCATACTTGGATTGGAACTAGAATTTATTATTATACTGAGATTCAAGTAGGAACGCAGATATATCCTATCTATGTTGTTGAGGATAGTGGTGAAAATCTAGGCGGAACTTCATTGGCCGGAGAAAAGGGGAAAGAAAAAGTCAATGTCCCTTGTAGGTATACAGAATGGCGTGATTGGCCTAATCCTATGCAGTGTCATCATGAAAATATTCCTAGGGCTACTGATAGAAATATGGTGATGGGATGGAGAAAAAAATAGAGTAGTGGGACCGAGTTGGTAGAAACGTCACAGGATGGCAGCTCAAAATATTACCAAGATTTCCCGCAGCTAAGGAGCACTGTCATAATTCACGAAAACAATAGATGTAGAGAGTTCCAATAGTGATAGTGGGATTGGACATAATGCAATTAAAAGCCCCTATCTTGGGTTGGACAGTCAAATTGAGAATTTGGGCCTCCCTATCCGTACAATCTCCAGCCAAGGCCTAAGTAGTCCAACAGCGAAGAGAACAAATTTAAGGTCAGAGGTCCTAACAAGTGCAACTCACTCAGGAGCAATATATCCTAGCAAATTAGATTGGCTGTCGAACAACAAATGCAAGAAAAGATGGAAGAACTTCAAAACCTCAGTACACCCATCAACAGTGCACAACAGACTGTTAATATAAATGGAAAGGCATATGAAGTTCTGAAATTTGGGCATAATTTGGGCATCAATACACAAGGCAGAGATTCTCAACTTCTTAAGCAGTTTGCATAAATGGATGAACGAGATAAAAGCTTACTCTTAAATCATGAAGACTCTGTGGCACCCGCAGAAGATGCGATGGAAATCATTTCTGGAGATCCACTGTTGAATTAATGAAACTGATATCCTACAATATTCGGGGGCTAAGACAACCACATAAGCAGGTTCACATCAGAAAAAGAATAAGAAAGCATGATATTGAGCTGTTTAGTATCCAAGAAACAAAGCTGGAAGAAATAAATACAAGTCTAGTAACCTCTTTGTGGGATACAACAGATTGGGATATGAGATTCCAAGCATCCTTGGGAAGCTCAGGAGGTATATTGTGCTCCTGGAAAACAAAAAGTTTCAAATTACAGAGGATTTGGGAGACTTCAGGGGCTATAGGACTTGAGGGAGAATGGTTGATAGATTCTCAAGAAATTTGCATTATATCTTTCTATTCCCCCTGCCCTTTTGATCAAAGAAAACAACTTTGGGAACGTCTACTCTCTAAACTGCAGTCGGTACAACCATTTCATGTTTGCTTAATGGGAGATCTTAACTCCATTCTAAATCAGTCAGAAAAGTTAGGAATGGGTCATGTATCAATCCGAGAAATGAATGCATTCAGCACATTTATTGATGATGCGCAGTTAATAAATCTCACTCTGATGGGCAACAATTATACTTGGACTACTCCAGATGCTAGAGTTGGAAGCAGACTAAATCGTGTTCTAGTTAATGATTAATGGTCTTTAAGGTGGCCGAGGATGCAACAACAAGCACTTGAGAAAACAGTATTAGACCATTGTCCGATCTTGTTCTCAGAGTTACAGAAAAATTGGGGTCCAATACCGTTTAAAGTCTATGACACTTGGATGGAAGAAAAGAGTTATGTCTAGCTAGTAGAAGCAGAATGGAGGAAGAATATAATCTATGGGACGGCAGGATATACATTAAAAGACAAGCTGAAAGCACTGGAAGAAAGTTTGAGAAAGTGGAATAGAGAAGTCTTTGGAAATATAAATCTGGAGGTTAAACAGCAGCAGGAAATTATCTCCAACTTAGATATCATTCTCAGCTCAAGGACTCTATCTGAAGATGAAGCAACTTACAGAAAAGGTGCATGGCAAAGACTACAAGTATTGCTCAAGCAACAATGCTCCATGGCTCAACAAGAATCTAGAAATAAATGGATACAAATGAGGGATGAAAATACAAAATACTTTCACACATGTGTGAATCGAAACAGAAGAACTGAAATACAGGGGCTTATCATTGATGGAACATGGAATGATGAAGTGCAAATAGTAAAAATGGAGTTCAAGTGGTATTTTAAAAACCTATTCAAAATGAATATTGACAATGGTGATATACCATTGACATTCTACCCCACACGGCAAGCTACTGCATTAGAAAATAGCTATTTGACTGCGGCATTCACTGAGATAGAGATAACTGAGGCTGTTATGAGTTGTAATGGTGCAAAAATTCCAAGCCCTGATACAATAAACCTGAACTTTGTTCAGTGTTTTTGGCCTCTACTCAAAGCTGATTTTTTGAAGTTTATACAAGAATTCTACAACACATAAAAGATAGCAAGGCTAAATTCTTCCTTCATATCTCTAATGCCTAATGGAACATTGAACTCTTCTCCCAGTGATTTCAGGCTTATCTCCCTGATTAACTGCGCTTATAAGATCAACAAAGCTATTATCTATCAGATTGAGTAAGGTTATCTCATCCATTATCTCAAAAACACAGTCTGGCTTCATCAAAGGTCGCTCAATAGGTGACAGTGTGCTTTGTGCAAATGAAGCTATACATCTAGCCAAGAAAAAAAGATTGAAGTGTGCAATGTTCAAAGTGGACTTCCAAAGGCCTTTGATTCTATTCATTGGTCTTTCATTCTTAATATGATGAACCTAATGGGGTTCAGCTCTAAATATATAAGGTGGATTCAAGGCTGCATTAGTTCTACATCCATCTCAGTCCTCATAAATGGATCACCAACCGATCACTTTCGGACGCAGAAAGGTCTTAGGCAGAGAGATCCTTTATCTACTTACCTATCTCTGATTGCTGTTGAAGGCCTGGGTTTATTTTTCAGGAAAGCCAAAGATTTATCTCTATATTCAGGACTGCCCATTGGTCATCAGCACCTATCATTACTACAATATGCATATGATACTATTATATTTGGCAATGGTAGCGAGCAGGATATCACAACCATCATAAATGTCCTTAGATGGTTTGAAGCTTTATCAGGCTTGAGAATAAACTTTCACAAGAGTCACCTCAATGTTATTAATATACCACATGCTGAAGCAGAAAGGTATGCTACAATTCTACATTGTAGGATTCAAACTTTACCAACCAAATATCTGGGATTGCCTTTAGGAAACAATCATCAACGTATTGCAGCATGGGATCCAGTTATTCAGACATTCACTAAGAGACTAAAACAGTGGGAATAAATTCCTGTCATTTGGAGGACGACTGATCTTACTAAATGCAGTTTTGACACATCTCCCTGTCCATTTTTCTCTATGTTTAAAGCTCATAAACAGATTACACAGAGGTTAACACAAATTTAGAGGCAATTTCTATGGGCAGGGTAGGATGACAGTAGAAATATTGCTTGGATAAGCTGGCAGCAGATAACTCAATAGAAGACAAATGGTGGACTGGGGGTTATTGAGCTTGAGTCGTTTAATGCTGCATTGCTAGCAAAATGGGGATGGAAATTACTGGTTAATGAGGCAAAGCATAGTTGCTGGAGTGACCTAATTCAATACATGTATGAAAGAGTGATGCGTGCAATGTACTTTGAGGAGAATGGGAGGATCTCCCCCACATGCTCTTCAACTTGGTGGAAACAAGTGATGAACTACCTACAAATTCAAGATTGGTTCTACAAAAGCATACTGAGGGTAGTTGGAACAGGTGACCACACGTTATTCTAGGAGGATCGATGGCTGGGATCTAATAGGCTTTGTGAAAAGTATGATAGACTGTACTCAGTGGTCGAGGCTAAATATCAAACAATGGCATCAAAATTGGAGCAAACTGGTGGGGTTTGGACTTTGAAGTGGACTTGGAGGAGAGACTTATTTAACTATGAATTGGCAGACCTAGATCAACTACAACATGATTTACTGGAACATATTCCCAGTAGGGTTGTTGATACATGGCAATGGAATCAAGATGGGGGCGGGGCTTATATAGTGAAAAATGCATACCATCTTATTCGTAGACCAAAAAACCTACTAGCAGCAGAGGACACAACATTGAATTCGTTGTGGGACAAAAATATTCATCAAATATCTTATGCCTTTTGTTGGCGCTTGCTTCAAAATGGAATCCCAACACTCCAAAACCTGCAAAGAATAGGAATTCCTTTAAATTCATAGAATATCTTATGCAAGCTATGTCATTTACATGACGAAACGGTGGACCATCTCTTTTCCACTTGCAGCTAGACACAGTTTTTGGATGCAATTTTAAAGCTGGATCGAGGTTACTTTTATTATGCATAGTGATCCGAACATCAATTACCTAGGCCATATGTTCATGGTGCGAAGTAGGAGAAAAAGACAACAGAGGCATTGGAAGTTGCTTTGGTGTATGGCAATATGGAAGATTTGGCTCCATCGGAATTCTGTAATCTTTTGCCAGGAATGGAAGGAGGCCGGGGAAGTCCTAGATGAAGTAAAGGTGCAGTGTTGGTCGGTGATTCGAGCAAGAAAAACGACCGGCGGTTAATCACTGACCGATTGGATGAGATATCCGATTTTGGTAATATGAAGCGATTGAACTTTGGACTGTGATTGGGCTGTTTGGGCTGTAGGGGACAATAATGGGCTCCACTATTTTTTCATTAAATTCTAATAAAATTTCTTAACTTAAAAAAAATAGTAAATATTGTTACAATCATATATACAATATTAAAGTGTCAATACAAATACGCAATGTGATTGACCATAGGGCATAACACTAATATAAACAACAAATTTCGTCATGAATTTAATATTCAAGTCCGCCAAACGAGCTACTGATAAAAACTTTACGCTGCAATAAAAGTGATATAGTGCAACATGAGGGTGAAGCAGAGAAGTAAACATGAGTGCAAACTTATCTTGAAACAAGACTTAAGCTCATGTATTTCTATCTGATACTTGCTAACCGGATAAACAAAAGAGTATCAGCACAAAGAAAAGGATAAAGCCAACAAAAGAGAGGAATAAGTAAAATTGAAATGTGAAAGCAAAATCAAGGCTTCATAGACAATACTTCAAAGAATGCCTAGACCTTTTATATGCCTAGACAATACTTCAAATAATTCCTAGAACTTTTACGTGCTATTAAGAATAGACCACATCAGTTCAAATGTTCAAAAGAATTTTAAAACATGATATTGAATGCCAGTAAGAGAAGTGAATAAAAATTTTGTCAGCTCCATAACTTCAAGGATTAGAATAACCGTTCGGTGACCCTACAGTATTCTCGATAGATTGAAACCTTTGGTCAATTCTTGACTGGTGAAGGTGATGCAAAGTATAACTTGCAATAGCATTTCCAACAAAAGAATGGCTAGAATAATTTCATGATCTCCAGAATCTCTTTTGATTACACAATAACTCGTATTCACAACAAGAGAATAACAAAAAAAAGTGCACAATCCACATATGCTAGTGTTGCACTGTCAGGCCATGCAGATTGTTGACGCAGATAAATGACAAGAAATGGTGGACAACATTGAGAAGGAGGCAGATGAGTCATCTTTGAGACAAAATGTCGAACAGGTTTCATCCATTGAGAAATTTGTTGAAAAAGGCGGACCGAACAACTTAAGTGAAAGCGCGCTTTTAATGTATTATGAGGGAAGACACGTGGATCGTGGAACATCCTTTGATCCGCAATGATCGGAGGGCACAGGATGACAGAGAATTACTCACGCCTTTGTACAAAAATTGTACACGTTTTTTTACTAGTATAAATACGCGTATGCTATAGTTTAGAATTTTAACTATTTACTTCACACTGAGAAAACAGAGTTCTGGTTTTTCCCTCCGATTGAAAGAAAAGGGTTTTTCATTCAGCTCCAATTCTTCTACTTTACAAAATTGATGAAGTTTTAACATGGTATCGGAGCGAAGAGAAAGATCTTATCCCTAATTCAGTGGGAGAAGTCAGTTGATAGATTCTTTATATTTGAGCATGGCGCTCAGCGAGACAGAAAAAGAAAGGGAGCTGCTTGTGATGAAGCGCAAGCAGTAAATGGACGATCTGATGGATGAACATTTGCAAGTTCACGGGTCTGACGGCCTTGGTATGCAGCTAGTTTCGATCTTGTTAGACAAGTCTAATTTTCGTATTTGGCGCAGTGCGATGATATCGGCGCTTGAGGCCAAACTCAAGGTTGGATTCATAGATGGATCTATAAAAAAAAATCTGGTGAAGATTCGACTTTGTACATGAGATGGAAGCGAGCCAACAGCCTCGTGTGGTGCTATGACTCCATATCTAATGAAAACATACATGTTTGTCACAGATGCGAGAGTAATGTGGCAGAGTCTTGAAAGACGTTTGGGAACTACTAATCTATCGTGTTTGTTGATTTAAGGAGAAGCATGGCAGTCATGAGAGAAGGGAACGTGAGTATCTGTTATTTCTTTGATAAACTGAAAGTGATGTGGGATCAATACGAACAACTACGCCCAACTCCCTACATTGAAGGTGACATAGGTCACATGTTGAGGACAAGAGACAATGAGGATAAGGTCATGGTGTTCCTGATGGGGTTAAATGATGTCTTTGAAAGTAAAAAGGGATACATAATCCAAACGGATCTGCTTCCTGATCTTGATGTGGTGTATAACATAGTGATTTCTGCAGAGAGGCAGAAGCAGGTCAATATAGGAGGGTCAAAATACAGCCATGATGGATAGAGGAGGAAGTTGGAAGAAGGACTCTGGAAGAACTTTGAGGAATGAAAAGAACCAATTGAAATGTAACCACTGCACCAAAACAGGACTCACAATGGAGACCTGTTACAAGCTCAAGGGATACCCGGAGGACTGGAGTGATAAGAGAAGTGATAAAAGCCATCTCAAATGTGCACACTGCACAAAAACAGGGCATCGAATTGATGAATGTTACAAGTTGAATGGATACTCTGATAGATACTTTGATCAAAAGATAAAGGGTCCTCAAAATTATAGTGCAAATAATGTGATGAGTCCAGACAGTGAAGGCCTCACTAACACACCGTTGGATTCAAGTGGGGGTGAGATTCAAAACCTCTATGAAATAATGGGGCATATGCAGAAAGAGTTAAAAAGATTCACTATGGGAACAAAGTCTGTTGAGCAGGGTGCAAAAATGATGGTTAACATGGCACATTTTGAGAATTTTGTAGGTAATAAAACTTTTAATTCCATGCTGAATTTCAGGGAAACCGATATATCTATGCAGGAATGGATTATTGACACTGGAGTGACAAACCATATGTGTTGATTACCACCTTTTGGTAAATGTACACAACTTTCAATCCTTGATGCCTGTTTGGTTGCCGTATGGAAGCACAAAGTCGGTTGAATGTAGTGGTGATGTGTCTTTGTCCAATATGGTGATATTGGGATTTTTTCTTTATGTACCCAGTTTTAAATACAACCTGTTATCAATTAAGCAGACAAAAAATTCAGGACTTGGATTCTATTTTTTTTCCTGATCAATGCATGATACATGACCTTGATACGCATATCATTGTGGCTGTGGGGAAAATTAGAAGAGAGTTGTATATTATCAATGCAGAATCCTTCAGTCCAGATGTCCTATGCAAGGCCAATGCAAGTTTTCCAACCTACATGGCAGCTGCGGCAGGAGGAAGATCACAGAATGCACAGAATGTTTTGTTTGAGGCCCATGTTGTGTTGTCTGCAAACCTATTGCATAAATGCATTGGGCACCCCTCTACTGATATAATGAATCACTTATATGTTTTGGTTGGAAACACAAACATAGATAAATGTGTTGAAGCTTGTGATGTATGCCCTTTGTCCAAACAATGTAGAGTGTCTTTTGATAACAGTTTAAGCAGATCATATCAATGTTTTTCCTTGATGCACATGGATGTGTGAGGGGCTTATAAGCTGCCCTCCATCACACTCTGCCAGTATTTTTTAACAATAGTTGATGATTGGAGCAGATGCACATGAACATTCTTGTTCAAATACAAGACGCAGGTTCACCAACTGATTGAAGCATTTGTGGAAATGATCAAAAATCAGTTTGGGGTAAAGATTAAAACTGTAAGAACAGATAACGTTTCTGAGTTCTTGAATGAACAATGCACAAAATACTTCAGAAAGAATGGCATCATGCACCAAAGGAGCTGCACTTACACGCCACAACAAAATGGACTTGTGGAAAGAAAACATAGAACCTTACTTCAAATTGTTAGAGCCTTATTGCTTCAGGCAGGACTTTCGAAGATGTTTTGGGGAGAAGCACTGCTTACAGCCACCTACCTGGTTAACAGGTGGCCCAGCAAGGTGTTGAAATGGTCATCTCCATATGAGGTTCTGTATAAGACTAAACCGGATCTGTCAAGGATGAGAGTGTTTGGATGTGTCTGCTTTGTAGTAGATCATAGGGGTGGGAAAGATAAGTAGGATGCCCGTGCATTGAAAGGAGTTTTTGTGGGTTATCCATCATGTCAAAAGGGGTACAAGGTACATATTCCAGAAACAAAACGGATTGTGATCTAAAGAGATGTAAGCTTTCATGAGGATCAACTTTCTTCCTCAGTGTGTGATGCAGGTATTGCAGCCCCTCGCTCAGCTACTGGTGCTTGTGATGACAGAGACATTGAATTTTTAGTTGGAACTGAATTTGCGCAACAATCTCAGACGGGAAATACATCTCAGCAGCTACCAGATGCACACGAGATTTCTGATGCAGAAAACTCTGCAGAACTGACTCATGAATCAACTGAATTGGTGTCTCAACCAACGCTGTCTAAACAAACTAAAACCGTACCAATCCGACATAGCTCAAGAGCAACAAAACCACCATCTTGGATAGATTTCTATGTGTTCTCGGACAATGACAGCCTAGACAGTCACAAATCAGTGTCACCTTCAGATTCCTCTTATTTGTTCACAGGCTCTTACTGCAACTTTGCAGCGGACCTATCCACTGTAGTTGAGCCAAAGTGCTATACTCATGCTCAAAAGGATCACAACTGGATAGCAGCCATGCAAGAAGAACTTGCAGCACTTGAAACCAACAAAACATGGGAAATAACAGAACTGCCAGAGGGGAAGAAAGCAATAGGTTCAAAGTGGATCTACCGGGGGAAATGCAAGTCAGATGGGAGTGTGGATAGGTATAAAGCTATGTTAGTGGCAAAGGGGTATAACCAAGTGGAGGGTGAAGACTACATTGAGATATTCAGCCCAGTGGCCAAGGCAGTGACTGTCCGATTATTGTCTGCCATAGCTGCTTTGAGACAGTGGGCAATGCACCAAATGGATGTCAACAATGCATTCCTACATGGATATCCAACTGAAGAAGTGTATATGCACCCCCCCTCTTGGATATGAGAAGGCAAAGAAGGGTCAAGTCTGTCACTTGCTTAAGTCTTTTTATGGCCTGAAACAAGCCTCGAGACAATGGAACCTTGAATTCACATCCAAGCTGTTGAGTTTTGGATTTCATCAATCTTATCATGATTCTTGCTTATTTACTCTCTCTACAACTACTCATCAATTGTTTCTATTTATATATGTTGATGACGTGTTGCTGGGAGGGACTTCCGTGATTGAAATGAACAAAGTGAAGGTCTATCTCAATGAAGCTTTCACCATAAAAGATCTTGGAACTGCAAAATACTTCATGTGAATGGAAATTGCTAGGTCAAAACATGGAATCTACATCATCCAACGCAAGTATCTCAAGGATCTGCTTGCTGATTTTATGCACCAAGACTGTTGCCCAGCTGACACTCCACTGCCTAGTGGTTTTAAATTCGAAGCAGAAGATCAAGAAAATTCAAGCTTGTACCACAACCCTGAAAAATACAGAAGATTGATTGGAAAGTTGTTGTATCTTGGGTATACAAGACCTAATCTTACCTATTCAGTCCAGCAACTCAGCCAGTATATTCAGAAGCCACGAGACTCGCATTGGAATGCAGCAAAACATGTCCTGCGCTATCTAGCAGGTAATCAAAATCTGGGACTTTTCTACTCAAGTTCAGCCTCAACCAATGTCATAGTATACAGTGATACTGATTGGGGAAGTTGCAGAACTTCACGGCATTCACTTATTGGGTACTGCATTTTTTTTGGGACAAATCTTGTGTCCTGGAATACTAAAAAGCAGGCTACCATCACTTGTTCATCTGCAGAGGCAGAGTTTCGGGCAATGGCAACCACAGTCATAGAAGTGCAATGGATCTTATACAATATACATGTTGATAGAATTTGGAGTTGTCTCTGCGTTGCCAGTTCCATTTCAGTGTGACAGACGGGTTGCTATACACATTGCTGGAAAATCCAGTTTTTCATGAGCGCACAAAACACATAGAAATAGATTGCCATGTCATGCGCGATCAGTTCAAGTCAGGGAAGATTCTACCACAACATATATCGTCCCAGAACCAACTTGCGGACATCTTCACCAAGGCTGTTTTTTTTTGATAAGTAATAAGGATAACAGAGACCCAGACCACAGTA
>JAOWBN010222016.1:0-13157 GCA_028565015.1 Pinguicula moranensis | reverse complement strand
CTGCTGCTTCGAGACCAAAAGAATGCGCAAAGCCACCAGTAGGAAGAAGTGAATCTAAGAGTTGCCACTGGCTCCATAGCTGGAGAGAGTTTGATGATGAAGATTCAGTGTTCTCATCCTCAGCTTCCTTCACACCATCCATATATCAAAAGGCAGAACTTGATTCAATCTTACATCTGGAGAACAATAAAGAATGACAATGTAAGCAAGATATCAAAAGCTGATCTGACTGACTTCTTCAAGTTAGTTTTACGTTGTTCTTTATTGATCTAAAGCTAGCAGTATATGATCCAATCCGTCTGTGGACAAATTTTAGGCCAAGAACAGAGCAACAACCAAAGGAACAATTCCTCAATTTAACATCTGATCTCAGAAAATAATCTAGAATGCATCTCAGCCTTTCATGACTAGCCAGCTCCATAGAAACCTAACAATGCTCTCAAAGATCGAGTCTTTTTAATCAAAATATTATTTTGTAACGAAAAAAGGGTCAAACTTGACAAAAGAAGAGAAACCAAGAAGAAGTAGAATGAAAGTAGATTTACAAGATTGAACTCACATAGGGAAATGAACATTGTAACAATAGGCGAGACTGAGGAACTGAAAACTGAAAAGGGTTTCAGCAATGCTTATTAGATGCACATATATCAAAAGAAATACTTGGAGAAAACAATTCATTGAACATGATCGACGAAATACTTCCAAGCCGTTGAATCTCTTTTTCGGGAATATCTGATATTTACCAAGAAATCCCCAATACGGAATAGTTGAGTGACTGAAGAATGAGGATTACCTCAAGCAGCTCTCATGGGGTTGAAGAGTCCGACGAGAGGGACGCACCGATGAAAGATTGCTGGCATAAAGGGGCGTGTTGGTGATTTTATGGTCTGTTTGCAAATAGAGGTTTCTGGTGGTGCAAGATGTAAAAAAGTTTATGCGGCCTTCTTGGGAAATGCAGTTGGTGAGTTGACAATGGAGAAAAACTGAACACTATTATATTATGTAATGGTTTAATTTGACACTGACGGTCAAGTTTTCAGAGTCAAGTTAGGCCATATTTTTAACTTTTGCTGGTAAAGTTTTTATCTTTTGTTTGTTAAATCTTTAAGGCTGACATTCTATTTTTCGCAATAAAAATGTGGAGGTGATTTTAAAACGATTTCGTCATTTCTATAACGCGCTCTGACCTTTTGGTGAAGCTGACGAAGTGTTTGTTGATATGCCTGTTAGACACGGTGCAGCAATAGTCGCCTTGCGTGTTACTGTCCTAGCGGTACTGTAAGCGATCTTAGACTCCTGGCTTGCCAAGAGGTCTAGGGATCGAGCCGGGATGACAGCAATTCGTTCACATTCAGTGGGATTAGTCTGGTGGGCCCGCGTAGGGCCCCTGGGATACCCGAGTCAGTGGTGCGGTCAGATACCCTCATTACTTATCAAAAAAAAAAAAAGATATCTCTATGAGGTGGAATTCCACTTAAATTATGTTGATTTTTAATGAGAAGTATCATTCCATCTTTTATTAGGTGTTGAAGGATTATATTATAATGGTTGTAGTACTTGTGGAGGATAGAGATGGGAAGAGATTGAGAATTCCGAACAATTATTGACTTCGATCAAGTAATTCCTTTTTTTTTTGCAATTATTTTATGGAGTGGCTTTGAGTTTCTCGACATCAAAAATTTGCACTACCACATACTTCTGCAAGAGTTGCTGCTAAGATCAAAATGCATTCAGATGAATATGCTTTGGATGATGACACTAGATTCAATCAGATGGCCATGAAAGTGCCAACAAGATAAGATTAATATTGAAGGCAACTTACTGCTATTCAGCCAGAGCCGAGTGTCTCCACGGAAACAGTCTCTTGATTTCTTGATAGAGGGCAGGGTATGACTGCGTACATCCTACCCTCCCCAGACCCTGCCGAAAGACGGGATATACTGGGTATGTTTGGTTTGGTTTACTGCTATTCAGCCGAAGCATAAGAGAATAGGTTTTTATTTGTTACTAGTGTTATTGACCGAAGTGAAAATTGAGTTGGTTCACATTTTGGTCTGTAAGAACTACGAACAAGGAACACGGTGACAATACTATGACCATCGTTAAGAGTTCGATAAAAAGCAATTTTTGTAGAGTACAATGACTTAAACTGTAAATATTCTACTTGCCAAGTTTATGTGTGAAGTCGTTTGGGTGGTGCCAAAGTTTTTTTTGATAAGGAAATTTTCATTATCTATGTTGTAAGAGTACATTACCAGGAGTGATGCATCTGTTGGAAAATAATTTTGTTTAAAGTTATTTTTATAAATGATTTATTTTAAATCTTGTTTTGTTTTGAATTATTTTGGAGTCAAAACAAAATAAGTTTTAAAGGGTTTCCACTTAATTGGACTTATCAAGGATATGAGCTTGTGAGATTGAATTAAATTGGGCCAAATCCAATACCACTTATCTATGGCCAGAAAGTTGAGTGGTAGAGGGCCTGCCCATTAATGGACCAGGTTAAATAAATACCTCCAAGGTCATAAGGTTGTCGAATCTAAGAAATCCTTTAGCCTGGCTGGTTTCTTTCGGGAGAGGAAGATTTGTACGATTGTGAGATCCTTGAGCTTTGAACATGTTGAAGATTTTGGAAGACAACCATGGGAGGTAATTCTTGGTTACTTTATCTGTTGAGTTATTTCTGTGTTTGTCAATCCTCTCCAACAAGCACAATCGGATGAATCAAAATCATAGATTCTTGAAATTCATCTTGTTTTTCTTTCAACTCTCCTTGTTTCTTTCGAAATAAAATGAAGAGAACTGGATTGTTCAAACAAACAAAAAAATTCAGATTCTATTATGTGAAACCCTAGATCTAGAGCATCTCCCCTTCTGCTATAAAATTCTTTCATAATACTTTCATAATACTTTTGGGTGTTAGATATATATTTTCCTTGATTGTTCTTTGTTGATATCCTTTTCTTCGATAATACTTACCCAACAACAGAAGAGGAATAGAATTGAGTGAACTATCAAAAATCTTTCGCTGCATCTTGTATATTGTCTTTTTCGTTCGGTGTTGGAATAGAATCCTCATTTATTCCTTATTATAATTAGTTAATAGATGAAAAAAATGATTTCTTGAAGAGCGCAAATATATTTTTGTTTTGATGCGAAGACTTCTGTTCCGTGTTGTCCAGAAAATTTTATTGTTATGATTTATATTTAATTAATGTGTTGCTGCCTTCCAATTGTGCCTTCCAAATAAGTCTTCAGCATAGGAGGGCGGGTCTTATGTGCTTTTTGGAATTCTTTGGAATCCATAATGGTTGATGTGCTAATTTGTACATAGAATTGGTTGCGAAGTACAAGTGAGATAGACCAACATGATTGGATAGAAGAGCCAGATACTTACGAACTTGATTAAGGTATTAGATTCTCTAACTCTAAATACATTTGTGTATTACTTTAATTGTTCATTTTCTTTAAATCTATTTATATATTATGCTTAAATGAATTAAATTCATAATAAAATTGTTGTGGGGGATCTCTTCATCAGTTTTGCGTGATAGGTAAATGATTCTTAATGCATATTGATGTAGGTCAGAAAAAGACTAGTAAAAGCCTAAAAGTCCATCAAAAATCAGCCCCTTATGGATGAAAAGACTGTGAGGTCACGAGAAATCAGCTAACTCCCGAGCTACCTCGAAGGGAAAATTGCAATGCCCTCGAATATCCAGCCTCAAGCAAGTGACAGGAGGCTTTGAAGGAAACTACTTTGAATACCAATGAGCCCCTTTGAGGCCTGGCACATACATTCCGCCCAACACTGCCTGACAAAATATCCTAACCACAGAGCTACTGACATGAGGTTACCAACATAGTGCCATCGACAAAGAAGATAACAAGAATAACGGTGACTGCCCACAAGTGGATAACATGGCCAACTAACATGTAAATAAGAAAATATAAATATATCTTGATAAACTCCGATATATAGGCCCCTTCGACCTGTGTAAGCGACATGCAATTATGGTAGAACTAAGTTGAGTACACTTTGCATATTTCTTATCTCTAGGTATTGTATGGTATAACCAAGCGATTAGAAAAATCCAAATTTACCGCAAACACGATTATTTCTTGCTTTCATCATTGGCACCATTAGTGGGAAGGTTTCCTATACTCATTGAGAAGCCATTTTGATTGAAAAATCTAAGATGACAATCGTAATCAGGCACAAAATTACCCCTAGTCACTTAGTCAGTAGTAGAGAATGAAATGTGGCTAAAAAACCTTTTCGATACTTTCCCTCGAAGGGGGAAAGACACGGAAGGAGGAAGGAGTAAACGCAAGCAAGCCACTATCAAGGGTAAAGAGCCCGCCAACATGAAAAACATATGGTGATCTATTCGTCATCCCCATGTCGACCCCGAGGAGAGTCCGGACGAGCTAGAAGAGCCCAAAAGAGAAGAGGACTCCGACTAGTCCTAGTCTTCCAAGGGCTTCCCTCCCCACCACCTCAAACAAATCTGGGAGAGAGAAGCAGATCCAAGAGAAGCGTACAATGAAAAAATAAATCTACGGGAAAAAGGACAACATGAAGCACAAATACACGAAGGGTTCAGAGATTTCGTTCGAGCTCCATCATGTGGTGACAAAGGCTTGGATCTGCCAGTTGCGGAAGAGGTTTGAGCCCCCGTAGAGTTTCTTATGGGTGGGAATCGGTAGTATCGGCGGCAGAATGGCTCATTTCGCCACCAATTCTGACAAATTGGAGGAGGCAAATTTTTCTTCCGCCACCGCCACAACTAACTGGTGTCGGTTTTAAGTGATGTCGGTGGCGGAACCGCCGACATCCGACATAAAATAAAAAAAATTGAAAATACCTGCAACATCTTCAATTAAAAATTCATTGAATAAAAAACTTACACAGATCATGCAATGTTATATTGAGTCAACCAAGATCCCAACAATGCTCAAAGCTACCAATAGCTTTTCAATTTTCACATTTAAGGTGTTTGGACCAAGGCTTTTTAGTTTTTAGGTTATACTCCATACAACAAATTCTAACCGTAATTACATAAACACACAGAAATCAATAAAAAAAATAGAAATGAAAGAATATTAACCAAACAGAGATGTTCAAATGAGAATTAAGAATTGAGAATTACATAAATCCTAAACAAACAATAACTTATAACAGTTAACTCTAAACTCGTCTCGTCCATTCCGTCACTCTCATCATTCATCTCATCCATTCCGTGACTCCGTCTGATTCTTCCTTTCGAAATTAGAAATTGCAATTAAATTGAATTGAGAAATTTGGGGATTTGCCTTAAATGACTAAAGTCCAAAAGGAAAAAGCACAAATGTTAGTTAACTTAATAGGTTTTTGTTTTATGTTTTTTTACCCATTTAAGAAATTTGTCGAGCTTTTTGGAATCGTCGGATTTTTGAACCTCATCCAACACTGATTCCGACAAGTTTTTGGAACGCTAAACTTTTTTTACCCCAACTCCAATAACCGACATCCGTCGAATGTCAGAGACAGTGTTGGTGTCAGTGTCAAAAAATTCTACAATCCGACAACCGATTCCCACCCCTAGAGTTTCTCCTTTCTGAAGAAGTTTTGATCGCAACCCACTACTGATATCAACTATCGGAGAATACTCCCACATGTAATGGGATTGGGGATACTCAATCACACGTGAAAAGAATTCAATTACAGATGGAGACGACCAACAAATCCAAGGCCATTACTTGTCGGACTTTCTCCATGACCCTTATCAAGAAAGATCAAAAATGGTTCATGTCCCTGCCGTCTAGGTTAATAACAGGGTGGAATATCTTCTCCAAGGGGTTCGTGCATCATTTCTCAAGCCAGAACAAGAATCCTCAAACCATTGTGCATCTCCTAGAAGTCATCCACTAGGAAGTGCAACTATTGGTCGATTTCCTGGAGTGCTTCAATGCAGGGTGTGAGAATATCCCTGAGCTCACCTTTTATATGAAGGTCCAGACCTACTACACTCCTTGCAGTCATGGGGGTCAAATATGTCTTGCAACTTCCTTGCATTCATGACCTCCTGGCTCTTTATATTTGTTGGAAGCGACATCTGAATCAAGTTCTTTGTCTAGTTTAGTGTACAGTCAACCTCCCCCATTGTTGACTCAGCTTGATGGAAAAAACTGTTTGTTGATGCCTGGTATTTCTCTACTGTGGTCTTCCTCTTCTTAGCGCTTGCTTGACTAGGCTCAGCCACTGATGGTTTACTAACCACAATGTTAGATTTGCCAACGTCATCATCGGTATCGCCCCTCCCCTTCTTCATCCTCATACTCATCAACCAGGCAATACATTCTTTGGCATTATCAAAGTCTGTTCTATTTGCTCCTTGTGCACGATATTTTCTAAACAGCTCACACTAATTGTCGTATATTGGTTATGCTTTAGCTTTGATACCCTTGAACTTTGGATTCACCTGAAAAAACAAGTGGCCAGTTTGATAAGTAACATTCTAGGAAATAACAAAGATTACTCATAAATGGCATCAGCCTCTATATTAATTGAAACATACCTTATACAACTCCTAGTGATCTTCACTATCCACCATATGCATATGGGTCTCGGGGTCAATAGTTGCACCACTTTGGGCTGCAAACTCGAACATCATACCATATTCCTTCTTTCATATATGGATCTTGTTATGGACATGGGGCCTTGCTTGAACTTGACTTCCCTTGACCAATTCTATAATCCAAGAAACACACTTTGTATGGCTACCCATACGCCATCCATTCCTAGCCTTATGACCCTCCTAACTCAACTCTTTCATGACTGTCAGCAAAGCTCTCTCTTCTTCATGTGTAAAATAATACTTCTTTTAGGACTGGCAGATCCCTTCTTAGGTGATTTGAAGATCTTTTCTTGGCAGAGACCTTCTTAGGATTGGGAAATCCCTTCATAGGTATGGATGGACTCTTTAAATGACTCTTCCCTTTCCATTTTTACGGATTCCTAGGGATGTTTGGCTCCTCATTCTCCCGGACGATGGTTGTGTCATAGATTCTGTCAAGCATCTCTCTGTACAACATAAATAATGATAAACAAACAAAAGTAGTGTACCAATGTGTTGTGATACGAAGGAGGCAACAACTCAGAAACAAAATACAACAAAATTAGAAAACTAACAAATCAGAAAATGAATATATGAAAATCAGAGCATCATGAAAGGTTGAAACAAACATCAGAGCATTATACAAGATTCAAACAAACACTAGAACAATATAACAAAGTTGAACAATCTTCATGACCAATGACATGCTAATGAAGTCGAAAAAATTAAAATATCAGCAGTCTATGTATGTGGGGGAGGGGGTGCAGCCCTATAGACAGTCCACATGGCCATAGCCATGTTATCTTTTTCATGTTCCATGCCAGAGTGGACTTCACATTTGGAATGTATTCCACCTCTTCTTGTCCAAAATTATTAACATCTTTCATCACAACTCCAACTATGAGTTAGGGGTCAATAGGTTTTTTTTTGTTAGGCCAAAATTCATTAATAAAATATAATTATATGTACAACTTTCTTACCATAAGAAAGTACTGAGAGAATAGAAAAAAAGAAAAAACAAAAAGAACAAGATACATGCGACATCGGCAAAAACGTGATACATTTGCATGATCCAAACGTGGATTTATGTGAGTGAGAACAAGGTGGTTATGCAATAGTGATCAACTGACTCTCAGCTATGCAGGTTGCCATATAAATGACTACATGGGTCATTACCCTACTTAAAACCCAGCTTTGCATGTTCATCTTATAGCGTCAAGGTCGTGAGATCGCCAACTAGCCCCGCCAGCAAAGACTTACAGGCTAATACAACATTGATCTGTTGACCTTAAGCTATGCAGACCGCCATACAAGTATGGCTACAGGAGTCTTTACCGTAGTAGTTAGCAAAGTTCAACCTGTGCTCCTTATAGCATCTTAGTCCTTTGATTATTGCCACCTCCCTTGCTCGCCTTCCCTTGTTTCGACACCTCCAGACCATGCTTAAATTGCTCAACCTCCTGTTGCTATCTCAATAACAGTTTCCACTTATCACGTAGTATCCCTTTTCTTGTGTGTTCTGTGATTTGCCCTGTATAGTTATTCTCCAGGAATTCTGCATTGAGTACAGGTGCAGGATATGAATCCATCTTATCCGGGTCTCCTACCTAACTTGTGCACCACATATCATATGCTGACCACACCCTGGTAGCTCCTGTCCATGAGGCATAATGTCATATAGGCTTAGCACTCGTAACATAGAAACAGATTCAGCAGCAAACAATTAGGTAAGGGGAAAGCCATAGTCATCCATCGTACATGGAATAAGATTATGCACTTTTACCTCATAACCTAGGGAGTGATATATTGTTTTTTACTTGCCTCCCAGATCTGTCAGCAATCGAGATAACAGGAGTTATGTACCTGGAGCAGATGAAATTGCTACACTTCACCTCCAGGATATAATTCCTCCCAGTTACCCCCCTGGGTTAGCACTTTCTCTGCTTTCATCCATGCTTATCAGGGCAACTCCCCATCCAGATGCACCTGACAGAATAATAAAATCAGGAATTTTAGAAAAAAATTGCTACCATAAACACCTCTTGGATAATAGTAAGGTTAAGATACAAAAATATTCCCATGTTTTATAGATGTTTTCTATTCCCTTAGCCTGTCACACAGTTTTACTGTCCTCTTCAGTTAGCATGTAGCCACATACATAGTAATGGTTGGTTAAGCCATTCACACATCAAGTATGAGAACTCTGCTCGCCTAGCCTTTAGCCAGTCCCAAGTTAACCGTTGAATTGTGTGCTGCATCTCCACAAGATTTGCCTCATGTCCACTAAAGTGAAACTTATTTTTTTTTCCAGAGGATCCTCATGAATGCAAGCCATATGGATATCCAAATTTCAAGTTAGTACCTACTTGGGCCTGTGTCATATATTCCTGAAGAGATGGAACTATGAAGATGCTTGTTGCAGTCCCTGTCCATCCTGGTGTTAACTAGGTCTTTACTTTCATCCATACCTTTCTGGTAACTTCACAATCATGGAAAAGATGTCTGGTTGTCTCCTTATTTGATCTGCAGAGACTGCATGTAATCTCCTGATCACCAGGTATAATATACTTCCCTTGTATATTAGCCTTTGTGGGGATAGCATTGCGGATTAACTTCCACCCAAAGATGCACACTTTCTTCGGGGCATATTTATTCCACACATACTTAATTAGATCTTCAGACCAGAAAGCATTTCAAAGTTGAGGAAAATAGCTCTAAACATACTTACTGTTTCCCATGTAGCCTGTCCAAAGACTATGGTGTCGTCTGCAAATTGTAAGTGGAAAATAGGCACCTTGTCTCTGGCAATATACAGAGGTTTTAACAGCTCCATAGCCACTGCTTTAGTGATCAATCTGGACAACCCTTCAGCAGTTATGAGAAACAACAGGGGGAGAGTGGGTCACCCTATCGTAGTCTGCAGGGTAAAATTCTGATGTGGGGCTACCATTAATCAGGATTGAAGCTAATGAGGATTCTAATAAGGCTCTGATCCACCATATCCAGCAAGATGGCAACCCCATGTTGATCATCACTCCGAATAGATAGCTCCAATTTAGGGTGTCAAAAGCGTTTTCAAAATCGATTTTAAGGATTAGGGCCTGGCCATGCTGCTTCTTAGTCTCATCAACCAATTCATTTGCTACCATAACCCCATCCACTAGTCTCCTACCCCTCATGAAACCCATATGATGGGCAGAGATCAGGTCAGGCAGTACTGCACTTAGTCTGTGGATAGAACTTTGGCTATAATTTTTGGCATGGCACCTATAAGAGTTATAGGCCTATAGTTTTGCACCTCCATTGGTTCCTCCCACTTAGCAATCAATGTGATGTGGGAAAAGTTGGTCCCTTTTGCTAAGGAGCACTTCCTGTAGAATTCAGAGAACAACAAGAAAATGTCAAATTTCATTAAGTGAAGAAAGTGCTTAATAAAGTGGTAGTTAAAATCATCCGGTCTTGGTCTTTTGCTGCTGCCACATTTCGAGATTGCTTCCAGTATTTCTTATTCTTCAAATGGAGCTGACAGGAACATATGTTGTGCAGCAGAGATAGTTGCAAAAGTCATGTTGATCAGTTTTGGTCTAGTGTGGACAATTTCTGTATATCTATCTGCAAAATGTTTCCTAAAACACACTCCTTCACTTCTTCAGTTTCCTCTAGCCACCTATCTCCTTCCCAGATGCCATGGATAGTGGTTCTTTGTCTGCTACTATTGATACATCTGTGGTAGAAGGATGAATTGGCATCCCCTTCCTTCAGCCATGTAAGTCTGTATTTCTGATATTTGGTACTAGTCAGTGAGTTGTTGACTTTGAAGAGGCGTTTTGTGAGTGATAGAATAAGATCATTGTTTAAAGCTTCCTGTCCAAGTACACCATATTCAGCTTCCAGAGTCAATCTGTCCAATTCCTGCCTAAGCATAGTTTGTTCATGACTTAAGTCTCTCGGAGCATGCTTATTCCAACTTCTAATGCCTGCTATTATTGCTTTAAACTTTTGTTTAATCCTGAAGCTAGCATACCCTTGCATGGCCGTGTTGCACCATATATATGTTACCAGGTCATTATATGACTTATCCTGTAACCAAAGATTCAATACCTGCATTGGTTTTGGCCCCCAATTTTGATTTTTATTCACAAGACAGACTGGGATATGATCTGAGTCCTCTTTGGTCAGTCCTGACTGTACCCATTGGTTCTGTAGGAACCCTAGCAACGACTCATTAACCAGAAACCTGTCAAGGCGGCTCATAGCCCTTAAGGAGGGTAAGTACCAAGTAAATCTTCTCCCTGTCATTCTGAGATCAGAAATATCCATCTTAGAAATAAAGTCTCTAAATTGACACATCTCCTGAGTCTTAGAATGTATAGCAGTGCCTTTTCTTTCCCATGGCTCTAAGATTGCGTTTAAATCCCCCATTAGGCACCACTTTTCTAGATCTTCCCCATGTTTACACTCTAGAAGTTCCTGCCATTGTAGTTGCTTGAGTGCTCTATCATTTGGTCTGTAACATTTACCACGTTTGAAACCTTACCTTCATCCTTCCATAAACCAGCTGCGCCCAGAAAACTCACCCGATCAAAGATACTTTGTTTCTGAAATTTATTACAGTCACAAATACAAATCAAGCCTCCTGACTGTCCCCAAGCCCCCTTATATATCCAGTCAAAGTTCGCATCATACCATATAAATTCACAAAATCTTTAATCTACATGTTCCATTTTTGTTTCTTGAAGGCTCACAAAATCAGGTCTCTGTTTTAGAATGAGTTGTCTAAGTCAATCTCTTCTTCCTTGAGCACATAGTCCCCTGACATTATAAGTGAGTAGTTTCATGAAAATCCGAATGCCCCTTTACTCTGTGGTTTCATTACCAGCTGCTGAGTGATGCCTGTTAGCAGGTTTTTGGCTTCAGTAAGGCATGCTTCATAAAAAATACCCAGTTATTTCCCTATGTCCATGATCAAGTTTACTTCATTATAGTTTTGCACCCCCTTTGGTAGTGGGACTCTTAGTCACAGGGTCCACCCGAGAGAGAGGGGGAAATCCTCAAGTTGTGATGCCTTAATGTTCCTTTCAGCAGTAGCAGCCCCTCCTGCATGGGGGTATCTTCTTTGTGTCTAACTTCTACTTCCATGTCAGTGGCCCAATTTGAGCTAAAATATTTTCTGGTGGAATGTCCTGTTCCACAATGCAATCCAATTCCTTCCTTCTTTCACTTGCACCAGGTGTTTATCTTGTACCACCATGGGCACAACAGAGTCTATCTCTTCTACAATCTCAGTTGCAATCATTGGCAGCTCTTTCTCAGTCATGGCTTCAACTTGCTTATGGGTGGCAGAATCCTGCTCAATGAGGGCATTAAATCCCCCGCTGCCAGAGACCTGCTATAAATCTATAGCTGGTAGAGATTGTAATCTTTCTTGTAAAAAAGTCTCAGGTGAGCCTAATGGTGTTTCAGGTTCTATTGTTGGTCTCCTCATAGGTGTTCCCTTTAGGGTCTGTTTTATACCCATAGTGATTTTCTCCTTTTGATTCTCCTTTTACTTCTCCTTTTGATTCTACTTCTACTTTTAATTTTGTATTTTTCGAGTGTTTGGTAAAACTATGAAAAAATTATTAAAACATTGTTTGCAATCAAAATTTGTAAGTTGATTAAATAATATTTGTAGTTAAATTTGGTAAGATAAATTTAATTTATTTACTAAATTGCTATGAGAACTAAAAGTAGAAAAAAAAAGTAGCCTCCTACCTACTTCTGAAAAAAGGAGTTTTGACTGGAAAAAAAGGAGAAGTAGAAGTAAAAATGGAGTTTTAAAACACTATTTTTGAAATAATCTGAAAAAAAAAAGAGAATGAGAAAAATAATCTGAAAAAAGTGGTAGAAAACAGGCCTTAAGAATTAAATTGCACTAAACAAATTAAAATAATTCCTACTCGTATATGCTATGAATTAAAAAATTTAATTGCACTAAATGAAATTAAATCATTTAACACATAAATGAAATTGGACTTTTAACACATAATTAAAAACTATTTTTCCCCAAAAAAACAAGTTTGGCCCGCAAAAAGAAAAAATTGGGCGGCCCAAAGTATTTTTTTATTTTTTTACAAGGTAGTTGGACCGACCCAACTTAATATAAATGGGTTGGCCTGATGGCCCAAAATATAAAAATGTGGAAGAAGAGCGGCGAGAGAAAAATTCTCGTCGAATTTTATGGTTTGACGAGATTTCTCTCTCGCCGCTTACACGTGAGTCTGCAGCCACTTCTCCGATATTTTTTGCGTGCTTTGCTCGATTTCGTCCCATAAAACTCCATCCCATCGCCATTGTTGCCAAGAGGAAGGCGATTCTGTCTTGGTTTATCTGATTTCACCACCGTTCGGTGTTGCCGCAAGATCGTCGCTGCTATTTTCACCCAAATGATGAAAATAATGTCGTTCTCCGCTTTGTTTATTCCCAAAACTTTGATTGTCGGCCAAATCTGCTCATTTAGCGTAAAAACCCATCGGGATTCGAAGGAATTTCTTCCTTAGTAGGTGATGCGTGATTTAC
>JAOWBN010222005.1:0-13158 GCA_028565015.1 Pinguicula moranensis | reverse complement strand
GGTAATGATCAAGAAAACTTGATGATGAAAAAGATGCTCTTGAGTACCAAGAATGCATTGAATGAGGATTGGTTGCGTACCAACATTTTTAGCACCACTCGTACCATAGGTAGCAAGGCATGCAAGATGATCGTGGATAGTTGGATCAACTTGCTGGATTCAAGGACTTATCCAAGATAGATTTGAAAAGTGGCAACCATCAAATCCAAATCAAGCCATGGAATGAATGGAAGACAACCTTCAAGACTACTTATGGGTTGTTTGAATGATTAGTCATGCCATTCGGTCTTTCCAACCCCCCAAGCACATTCATGAGATTTATGCATCAAGTGTTGAGGCCATTTATGGGAAACTTCATGGTGTTCTACTTCGACGACATCTTGATCCATAACCCCAATATGGAGGCATATCGAGAGTACCTTGAGGTAGTTTATGAAGCTTTGCAAGCGGAAGCCTTATTTTTGAACAAGAAGAAATATGCCTTTGTGGTGTCAACCGAAGGAGTGCACGCCAACCCATCAAATATGTAATCTATTGTAAATTGTCCTAGACCAACTTCCATACATGATGTGCGATAGATGGTCTAGCCTCATACTATTGTCGCTTTATCTAGAATTTTAACTTGGTGACCGCACCCATCTATAACGGAGTGCATCAGGGGGTGTGAATTTTCCTGGATAGAGAAGCCCTAAGAAATATTCAAATGTGTGAAGCAAAAGATGACCGAGGCCCCTATCTTGGCCTTATCAGATTTTGACAAAGTCTGCAAAATAAATTGCGATGCATATAGACCAGGGATAGGAGGAGTGCTCAGTCAAGATAGGAGGCTTATTGCGTTCTTCATTGGGAATATAATTAGTGTAAATAAGAACTACTCAACCTATGACTTATAATTATATGCCATTGTGCAATCGTCGAAGCATTGGAGGCACTATTTTATCCAAAAGAAGTTCGCTCACTTCTTAAATCACGAGTTACTCAAGTACATCAATGACCAAAATTGGTTTAACCCTAGGCAGGCCAAGTGGGTTGCCTACCTTCAAGAATACACATTCTCTTTGAGACACCAAGTAGGAATCACCAAAAAATTGGTGGATGCATTAAGCCGAAAAAGCGATCTTCTCTCCACCATGTTGTTGCATTTATAAATATTGCAAGTGCACAAGCCGAAAAGTAATGAAGTGATGAGAGGGGTATCGAACCATTAGAATTGTAGTTAACAAGCAACCAAATTAACGAGTTTCATACAATTTGGACAAACAAATTCATGAGTTGTTAGCTAATTTATATTTCTAAAATAAAGGTGATCATAAACAAAGTGCTACTAACTAAATTCTAAAGTGTTGTGCTAGGGGATATACTGGTTTGAGAACATTTATGGACCTCAACTTCACCACTTGACTTCCTCGGAAGAGTTCATAGATGGTTTACTATGTTTTGACTCTAACTTAGTGTCTACTGGATTCGCCTATTTTGGACAAAGATCTCTCTCAAGAATAAACATTATCTTTGATTCACTGTTATGCACCTCTCGAATGTCACATTTAAGTAAACCAAATTCCTCACTCTAATGTAAAATACACTTGGTAGCAACAATCGTATAGTCATTCTCATGCTATTGCACTTGATGTGAGTTTCGCTATGCCTAGCGTAGCTTGTGCTTCTCGGCCATCACTATCTTTGAGTCACTTTATTTATATGAGTCGATTGAGTTAAGCATGTGGGAATTCTCTCATTTTTTTCTTGTGAGGGCTCCAAAACTCAAACTAAGATTGAGAATTTATCCTAATCAATTTCTCAATTCCCCTTCATTTTTCTTGCTTTTTGCCATGCAAAGGCAGTCAGTGATTGAGATAGATTTTATTTTAACAACCGTTATTTATATGCTCTAAAAGAAGATCATACATAATACATCATTCTTGTGAGCTTTTTGTATTAATACATTCACAAGCATTCTTATACATGGTGAATGCTGATTGTCCTTATATTAACCTCTTGACTGAATGCTACAACTGTTACATTTTTGTGGCTTTTTCTCGCAATTTTTTTCTTTTACTTTTTCCTATCCATAACTTATCCTATTCTTGGTTAGGCTCAGAGGGGTTACTTTGTATTTGACAAATTGCTCCACATGCATAATCAATCAAAGCCTAAGTTCGAATTCCTCACTAAAAAATAACCATTTTTTTAAAATCTTTTCTCCACAATGCTTTCCTAATCTATATTCCCCCTTTCACTCTGTGATTTTAAAGTTAGAGATGACTTGGCGCATTCTAAAGTTCTAGGTAATAAAGAGTTCAACAATGAAATATAGCTCAAAGTTCAAAAGGAAACAATAAAAAATAGCGAAATGCATTAAAAGTAACAGTTCAATCAATTGAAATAATTCCCAAACTTACGAGAATTCGCCCTAGAGGATATAGAATAGATTAAGGAAAGGAAAGCAATACTCCATTGAGGCAGGAAAAGCCATGATTCACTCAGAGTCGGAGTGGGATCCCCTTAGGTTGTACGTGCGCTCTCCATCATCTTCATCTTCGTTATCGCCACTTCCTGCAGCTACCTCACCAGGTGGTGCTGGTGGAGTGAACTTGAGAGGTAGTGGCGGTAGGCTGATTGGATACTGGATCCCCTTGGTTGTGGACATCAGGACAATGTCTGTGTAGAGTGCAGCAACACAGGTGTAGGTATGATTCGCGAAGGATTCCCATTGTGCTGTCGTTGGTCCAGAGGTATAAATTTTTTACCTTTTCTTGGGCCTTGGACACATTTGAAGGCTCAAGTGTGGCCTCGGCTTTGATGGATCTACAGTGAGAGTAGACCCCTTGGTTGTTAATCAGTCCTGTTCCCATATCCAGCACTAGAGATAATAGTTTGTCATCATCCGCCAAAGCTACACCAGCCTTCAAACACATAGATGTGATCAGAGAGTCAAAGTGCAGTTTATTGGGTTGCTTCTCCAAGGAATCCAGACTCTCCATGATATATTTGTATATGACCTTACCCACAATGATGCTATGTCCCATTTAAATGGCATAAATAAACAGCATCCACTTCAGTTTGATATCTCCGGAATGTGTGGAAGGCATCAGCCTTGTGCAGACAAACAGATGCCACGTAAGGACATTAGTGTGGCAGCCAGCTTTGTGTACTCCCAATTCAATTGGTCGATTCCCTGTGAACATCTTCCAAGTCATTCCCGGTGCACACAAGAATTGGGTCACATCTGCTAGGTCCAGGTATCCTCCACCAAACTGAGAAAACTCATCCTCTCCCAGAAAAATCAAGCTATAGATTTGGTTGATTTTAGTCGGGCTAAAGGGCACATCCATGGATCCAAGATGTGCATAAGTTTATCACACCAGATTTGGGGCATTCTAGCTTGAAGTGCACAAGATATGAGTCCAGTACCTTTTTTTAAAAGATTTTCTTATAGTTGGCATAGATTCAGAAGAAATTCCTCTTTCCCTAATGACATGCAACACCCCCTGATGCGCACATACTTAATGCACTTTATGTGCAAGTGTACACAGTGCACAAGTAATAAAGTAATGAGAAGAGTGTCGAATCACATAGATTATGATGATAATCACCAACATTCAATGAGTTCTATGCAATTTGGACTAAACAACAAATGGTTGAGAACTAACCTACAAATTGAAAATACGAAAAGACTAAAATAAAAAAAAACTAAAAAACATAAATAAACGGGATATGCGTGTGATCAATTATTGAATAGGAGATCTAGGGCTAGTGACTTCACCATCTTGTGAACATACAAGGTTTCTTTCCACGCTAGCCTTATAATTTGTTGTGTTCTTATCTACATGATTTTCCTCTCTTAGTCACTTGTCTCTCTCTAGATTTGAGTAACCGTCTATGATATATAAGCATGCTTCTATTGAATTCACACATGAATACACCGATGGCTTCGAGTTTACGAAATCCACACACGGTACCAATAACCCCATAGGCAGTCTCATGCTATGGTTATTAGGGTTGATTTTACCATTCTTAGCATGGTTTGTGTCTCTCGACCTCCTACCATGCTTAGTGAACATGCAAATATTGATCAAGTACGTGCAAGTTAGGAAAAACACAATAAAATCAAATAGCAACAACAACATTTCAAACTAGTTAAACATTAGAAATTCGCATCTAAGTTAACAAGGGTTACATTGCTCTTGTAGACAAGAGTTGTAGCCCATTGATTGAGACATTCTAAATCCTCAAGAAAATTCAAAAGAGGCTACATCAATGCCCTAAAATAAAGTCTTAAGCCATGCAAAAAGATATACAGAAGTTGAGTTCATGAAGGCAAGAAACCCCCTTGGATAAATCTGGAGTAGCTGGAACTCCTCATAATAAAGTCCAAGTGTTGCTTCCTTGTGCCCCGGATTGTGGAAGGAATCTTCCCCATAATAGTTTGATGGGAAGAAATGGAACGTGATTCAAGGGGAAACGTTCCCAGGGTTCCACCCTCTCTAGAATCCCAAACCCTCCAGAAGGGGTTTTGTTTTGCTATCTCTCGTAAGATATGTCTGGAAGTTAGCTTCCTTGAGAAGCTTGTGAGAGATAGCATCTTCGTGAAGCTTTGGTTTAGATAGCTTCCTTCGTGAAGCTTGTGAGAGATAGCATCTTCATGAGTAAGGGCGGAATAGTCATTCTACAATTTTCTCTGTAGTTTCCTTCCAAAACAGATGTGGCATCTAGATTGGGGCTACGACTTGAAGATATGGGGCCATGACATTGCAATCAAAATCTTGTATTTTTTGAGGCGTTTAGGGTCTTTTCCTTATTTTTCTCCAAATGGGCATTATGTGACCTTAAATTACAAAAGGAAGAGAAAAGGACAATAAAAGTGTACCCCCTATCAATATTGAGTCAAATTAGACCGAAAAAGTCTACATAAAATAAGTTTAAAATTGACTCATCACCCCATAGTGGTTTGGCATATTTTATAACCATAATATACTTAATGACTGAGTGGTAAGTATAAACCACTACCTTACTTCCCAAAACATATGGTCTGAATTTATTGAATGCAAACACCACCGCCAGGAGTTCTTTTTCAGTAGTGGCATAATTTAATCCAAGGGCATTCAAAGTTCTGCTTGCATAATAAATTGTGTGAAACACCCTATCTCTTCTATGTCCTATATAGCTTCCACTGCATGGTCACTTGCACGCACATAATCTCAAATGGCCTTTCCCTGTCTGGTGTATCTATGATGAGAGCAGTTGTCAGCTTACTCTTCAAAAAGTTGAAGGCTTCCATAAAGTTCTCCTCAAAATTAAAACAAGTATCGTTTTCCAGAAGTTTGCATGACGGTCATGTAATGTGGGAAAATTGTTAATGAATTTTTTGTAGAAGCTTGAATGTCCTAAAAAGCTCCTTATCCCTTTCACCGAAGTTGATGGTGGTAGTTTGGATATCACTTAAATTTTTTCCCTATCAACTTTTATCCCCAAACTTGAAACTTTGTGTCCTAACACTATTATTTCTTGCACCATGAAATGACACTTTCCTACTTTCCCGAATTGAGTACCAAGTTGGACTATTCACATCTCGCCAATACTAACTGGAGGTTACATATGCATCTTCCAAATGTTGATCCCACCACAGAGAAGTCATCTATGAATACCTCAATTATGCATTCCACCATATCAGAAAAAATGGTTGTGATGCATCTCTTAATGGTAGTTTGGGAATTGCAGAGTCCAAATGGCATACGACGGAATGCAAATGTGCTCTAAGGGCAAGTGAAAGTGGTTTTCTCTTGATCTTCCAGCTCAATACATATTTGATTATACCTTGAGTAAACGTAAACATAACAATAATATTTGTGCCCTGCAAGCCTATCTAGCATATGATCAATAAATGATAATGGATAATGATTACTTCTTGTGGCTTTATTTAGTGCTCTGTAGTCCATGCAAATCCTCCATCCAGTTACTGTCCTCATGAACGAGTTCATTGACTTCATTCGCTTCAACTATCATTCCACCCTTTTTGGGAACACATCGTACTAGCTGATACAACTACTATCCCAGATGGGATACACTACCCCAGCGTCTAACCACTTCAAAATTTATTTCTTTACCACTTTCTTCATAATAGGATTTAAACGCGTTGAGTAGCTACTACCGGCTTCCTTACTTCTTTTAATAGTATTATGTACATGCATACAGACAGATTGGTTCCATTTACGCTTGCCAAAATACATCCTATAGCACACTTATGATTCTTGAGCATGCGCAACAAACTGTTCTCTTTTTTTGTGAAATATTGCTAGAAATAATCACGGGCAGGGTATTATCATTGCAAAAAAAGGCATACTATAGATGCGTGGGTAATGGTTTGAGTTCCATAGTGAGTGGTTGTTCAATAAAGCGAATTTGCGATTTAGGTCTCTCACCCAACTCTTCAAAATCAGTATTGTTTTAAGTTCCATTAAGATCAAGCCAATTAGTATATTCTTTTACACCTGGTTCCTCTAAGATGGCAGGATCAGTGCTAACTAAACAATTCTCCAGGTCACCTCTTTGATATCCATAGTCTGCTAGAGGGAGTTGATATGTTGAATCTATGATTATGCACTCTTCTTAGTGATCTGGATGTCTCAAGCTTGAAATACATTGAACTTGACCTCTTTTCCATGGACTCTGGCTACAAGCTCTCCCCTTTGAACATCAATCAATACTTCTCCTATAGCTAAAAATGTCCTCCCAAGATAATTGTTATGTCACGATCTTCCTCCATGTCTAAAATAATAAAATCAGTTGGGAAAATGAATTTATCCACTTTAACCAAGGCATTTTCAATTATCCCTCTGTGGTTCTTAATGGATTTGTCCTCCGTATGTAGAGAAATAGTTGTAGACTGAGCGTCCCCCAATCCAAGCTTCTGAAAAATTGACAAAGGCATGAGATAAATGCTTGCACCCAAGTCACATAATGCTCTTGTAAATGTAGAAATTATAATGGAACAAGGAATAGTAAAACTCGCAGGATCCTTAATCGTTGGTGGCAGTTGCTTTTATAGAATTGCACTGCATTTCTAAGTCAGAGCTTCTTCAAACTTTCTTTTGTTGGACAAGATGTCCTTCATGAACTTCACATAATAAGGCATTTGCTTCGGCGCTTATGCAAAAGGAATGTTAATATGCAGCTTCTCAAATACTTCAAGAAACATTTAAAATTGTTTGTCTAACTTCGCCTATTTCAATCTCTGAGGAATTGGTACTGTCAGCCTTTGATGCCCTTCTTTTGGGGTGTATGTTCTTCAAAACTTTGTGGGGTTTCCTTCTTGACCCTTGAGGCATCCTTGGGGGTGTTCTCCATTTCCCTTCCACTTCTCAAAGTTGTTGCTTGGCATTGTTCTTTGGGATTTACTTATGTATTACTCGGCAGTGTTGCTTAAGGTCTTCACGCTAACTGTTTTACTAACAGCCCTACATGAGCTTCCAGGTTTCTCATGGCCACAGTGTGATTTTTAAAATTGGTTATTGCATCCATTTAATGTTGGACGTTGTTGTGATAATGTTGGTGGCCCTACCACCTGTTGATGAACGCTAGGTAAACATATTGTTATATCCCAAGTTCATCAAGGGCTACATTGTGCCCCAGGCAAAAGGTTTAGCCCATGATTAAAGCATCAATATAAGAAACAAACAACAAGGGTTCATCATAGTGATGCACACAAACTTATTGCACTTTTTTGTGAAAATGTACATGTCGGACAAGTAATAGAGTGATGATAAGGATGTCAAACCACAGGGATTAGGACAAACAATCACTAACATTCACATGTTTCATGCAATTTGAACTAAATAAAACTCAGTTGACGTTGATACTACTCTAGTGTTTATGTTATAGATTAGGTAATGAACAAGGATGATTAAAATGCAGTGGAATGAAAACAAATCAAGTATAGAGGTTTGAGATATCTAGGGGGAATGCAACATCACCAGTTGAGTACCTCGGGTAGAATTTTAATCTGATTAGTTATGGATTAGTTATCATATTGTGCCTACCGGATTCACCTATCCTGGACTATTATCTTTATCAAGTTGTAAGCGTCCTTCTTTGGTGTATAGATGAGCATCTCCCAATGTCAAATACAAATAAACCATAGACATTATGCTTAAGTGATCCTCACAGGGTAATACCAATTCTATAGGCATTCTCATGCTATAGCAACCGATGTAGACCTTACTATGCCTAGCATAACTTGTGTCTCTTGACCTCCCATTATGCATAGTACATCTACTCACGTTGATCGGACATAAATAGATGAGGATGAAGAATAGCAAGATCAAACACCCTAAAGACAACTAAACATAGTAAACATTCAATAATCTCCCTGAGTTCTTTAAGGGTTTCATTGCTCCCCTGGAATTAATGGTTTAGCTCATGATTAAAGCATGAGTCATTCTACTAACACACAATATTGAGTTCATCGCAAGGTAAAAAGAGAATCAGATTAGTTCTTCCTTGAACAAGGGCTTCTGGATGGTGACTCAAAATCCTCTTTTTCTTGATCAATCCCGCACACGTCCTTTGTGTTGGTTTCTACCTTTTATACTACTTCAAAAGCTTCTAGTGGAATCTTCATGTAAGTGCAGGGTTACATTTGTCCGCCAAACAAATGTTGCGCGCGTAGATGTATGTATATATCACCTTGCATGGTTATTTGACCAGGAGCTGGTGTCACACCTTGGATAATTAAGGCAAAACCTCTACTTTTGGGATTGTTTCTCTTCCTTTTGTGTCAAAGATCAATATTTGAAATGTTTCTGCAAAAGGAAGGAAAATAGGTGTAAAAGTCGTGTCCCTTTAGCTTGTTTTCATGGGCGTTGCCCAAAAAACCTTATTGGATCATTGTAACTCCTCCCAACCTCCTTTATCAAATGTTCTTGTGCATTTTATGTCACGTTGGGTAGCTTTCATTGGATGTTTGCAACCAAAACGAGGGTAAAATAGTCCGCCTATAAAGTTTAGCGCACATTAGATGTGTTTAGTTATCACCATGTAAAATCATTCAAAGCAAGCTCGGGCCGTGACTCAAATTCATTGGGCAAGACTTATAGCTTCATGTCCTTTTGTTCTTCATTTTCCTCCAATATGCATCAAATGAGCGATTCCTGTCAAAGCATGATAAATGGATATATAAAGTACGCCACCCCAATCGGAATTGAGTCAGATTATACTAGAATATTCTACATTAAATATGTATAATATTGGCTCATAACATGCGCGCCAAGGTTATGGGCTTTAAATCCTTTAAAGAGCTATAAGGATGATCCATCCTTTGGTAGTGCATATGCTGAGGCGCCACATAAGCAATCCAGAGACTACTTAGTGCAAGATGGATACCTATTTTGGGGCCTACTACTATACGTACCGGATTACTCGTGGTGAAAAAGATAGTGGATGAGCTACGCAATGGGCTTAATAGCTAAAATGCATATGGAAGAAAACAAGAAAGGTTCAGAGTGGTTGTCCAGGGGTTTATGCAAATCAAATAGACATTTATTCACAATGATTTTACACTTGTAATAATTATAAATGAATCATTTTGATAATTTTTATTCGAAAAATGGCATGATTTTCACTTTCGTTATTTTATGAATTTTTATGAAATTCATTGAAGAAATAATATTTTGGGCCACTTTCATTCATTGAAGACAATAATGGATTAAAAAAAATTGATTGGCCGAAGAAACTAAGAAAAAGGAAGCCCTACGTTGAAAAGAAGAACAGACCACCGCGGGAGAGGGGATTTTTTGGAGAAAAAAGTCACACAGAAAAAAGAAAGGAAGGAGGAAATAAGAATTGGAAGGAAAATTGAAGAAGGAATAAAAATGGAAGAAGAGTCTGGACTTGAGGAAACTGTGCACGAAAAAAAGAACCAACAAAAATTTTGGAAAAAAGACAAAAAAAATGAGAAGTTGGAAAGAAGGGGATGTTAGTGCAGTTGGGTGGAGAGAGAATAAAAAAGAAAAAGAAAAGATAGAGAAAAAAGAGAAGGCAGCAAGAGTTGACGAGAACTGACGCAGAGGAGAGAAGAAAAAAAAAGGGGAAAAGAAAGAAGGAGAGGAAAGAAGAAAGAAAGGAGAGGAAAGAAGATAAGTTACCGCATAGAAATTGGTTGTTTGATTTGGAAGGTCTCACCACCTAAAGATTGTGAATTAAAGCTAGGATTAGATTACTTCTTTAGAGAATTTTTATGAATTCTTAAGTTTTAATTATAGTTTCGATGTTTTAAATTTGTGGTGTTCTTCTAAAATAATTATGAATAGCTAAATAATTCTTATACTCTTAAGTTGACAAGTGGGTGACTGATTTTTGGTGGATTAATGTGATTTTTCATATTTTTGATTATTTGTGATTAGTTTATTTGACAACATAAACTAGTAAATGCATGTGATTTATTTTGACCAAATAAATTACGTGAAAATACACAATAATGGTTAAGTCTTTATTGCCATATTGTGCGATAATTATCAAATAGAACTTGAAACATATACTTGGAGATAAGGTAGATAAAAAATGGATTTCTTGCACTTAATTGTTAATGTGAACACGCACTTGAATAAGTCTCCTGTTTACTTTGAAATTAAATATATGAAGATGTAGTTGGGTTAGTTGAAACTTGGCTAGGTATAACTCAACAGAGGAGTTTGCCAACAATTCTAGAAGTACTAGAAATAAGAAACTAGAGCGTAAAAGTATAATCCCTAATCAGTTTAACCTTGGCATGTAAACTTGCATCGATTGTGAAAATTGAAGTCACCCTATTTATACTTAGGAGTATCCCTTTTCCCTATCTATCTTCTCGTGATATTCCATTCTTGGTTAATTCATTCTTAATTAAGTTAAATTGTAATTTTTTATATATCCAGATCTTTGATTAAAATCCAAACAAATAAGTTTAATCTTTTTATGTTTATTTGTGTGAATTGTGTGCATAATAGTTTATATAGTCACACGTGAATCAACTCTCAACACCAAACACTAGTTGTGACATTGGACCCTATTTTCACTTACACAACTACACCCGTATGCTAACGGTAAAGTGTGTGTTTTTAGGCAATTTGACTTGATTTTGTACTTAAATTCATTATACCTATAAAACCCATCAAGTTTTTTACGCCATTGTCCGGGTAGTGGCACGGTTGTTTTTGTTGCTAGAAACTATGATTTTAGTTGTTATTTTTATTTCATTTTCTTAGGAAGTGTATGCAAACCAGATCAAGGCCCACCACAATTTGGATTACTTGAAAGAAACAGAAGATTGCGACGAGGCAAGGAACTAGAAAGGGCAGTGACACAAAGTACCCTAGTGGTTTTTGACAATCTCTTATACATTTCTATAGTGGAAGGTAACTAAGTTGACAAGCAGCAAATAATCTGAATAATCAGCAACAGAATGACCCGGACAACCAACAAGCAGGCAATTATGCTCCCCGTGTATTTGCACCGGTTCCTGCACATAGACCAAGAGCATTTGGGGACTTATTTGAGCCAAGGTTCGATCAGATGCAACAATTTGGACTTATGAATGATGAGAGCTTTCAAATCCCTCTGTAGCTAATCAACCTCATTCAAATGGGGCCATTTTTAAGGGATATGAGTATGATGATCCTAATGTTCACATAAAGACCTTCCTCAGTCTTAGCAACACATATTGACAACAAGGTGTGTCACAGGATACTGTGCGGAAGATTCTTTTTTTCATTTTCCTTTCGAGTATAGGCATAGTCTTGGTTCAACTCAATAATGGGTTTTAACTTGAAATCTTTGAGGAAATCAGAAAAAAGTTATGCTCAAGTACTTCCCACCCTTAAAAGTGAAGAAGCTTTGTACGGAAGTATTGCAGTTCCAGCAATTTCAAGACGAACATTTTCAGAAACATGGCCAAGCTTCCAAGAGTTGTTGAGGAAGTGTCCTAACCATGGCCTATAGAATGATAGAGATTTGAAAGTATTCTTCAATGGATTAACCATAGAAGCTATGGCAATGGTGAATGCATGTGCGGGAGGAACTTTGAAAAACAAATCTATGGATGAAGTTCAAGACCTATTCACTAAGTTGGTTGAGAATCAATACTCGTGGCCCCATGAAAGATGATTGCCACCCAAAAAACAAACCATGGGAGGAAGAGCTATTGATATAGATTGCCTCACCAGTCTTGAGGCGCAGATCAAAAAATTGGCTAGGGGTTTTGACAACTTTAAACTCGATGTAGGTGGAGTTTACCAAGGGGACCATCATACTGATCAATGTCATCTAATCATTGCATCGATTAATTACATCAATGATCGACATCCCAATTTTAAGAAAGGTCCATACTTCAATCAAAATGGGTAACTGCAGAGCCCTGGTAGGAGGATGGAGGGATGGAAATCAAGGCAATTATCCTTAGGCAGGATCATCAAATCGATGGAGGCCAAACACCAATTCTCCTCCTGGTTTTGGAGAGACAAGGCAAGAGAAGAAAAAACCCTCATTTGAAGAGAACATGATGAAGTACATGTGCAAGGTGGATGCCACCTTGAGCAGACTTGATGAGAGGGATAAGGACTATTAACAAAGGTTTGGTCACATTGATGTAAACATGAGAAATTTAGAGATGCAAGTTGGACAAATTGCGCAATCGATCCACCATAAACAACAAGGCTCACTCCCCATTGACACCATTACCATTCCAAATTGAAAAGATTGTAAGGCGGTAACTCTTAGAAGTGGGAAGCAAATGGGTTCGTATGATCAAGGAAAAAATGCAGAAGTTGAATACCCTGAAAAGGATGTCTAAGACTCAAATTTAGAAAAAAAAGTGGAGAATGCACCAAATGAAGGAGAGGAGAAGAAGGAAGAGACTGAGAAAGTACTTCCTCCTGTGGTGCGTGATTATGTTCCACAGCCGCCTTTCCCTTCAAGAGGTTATAAAAAGATTAGCACGGAATGAAACTTCAAAGGATGCTTGAAAATATTTTGCAAGATTAATGTCAATATTCCCTTAGGGTGGGTTTGGCGTCCAGGGAAAAATAAATCTGATTTTGGGAATATTTTAGGGAAACTTTGGGATTCCCTATTCAAGCCTGTTTGGTAACGTTTGGGCTGCTGAGGGGAATACTGTAAACTGCTTGTTCG
>JAOWBN010221994.1:0-11850 GCA_028565015.1 Pinguicula moranensis | reverse complement strand
AAGGTGGAAAATCAACTCAAAAGAAAGTTTGTGAGAAAGGTGAGCTTGAGTTCGAACCATAGTTCAATATTAAAAATCACTTCTAAGTTGGATATTCCGATTCCTAAGTGGGAAAAATCCAATTTACTTCTGCACCTTCTACATCCAGACACCGTGATACTAAATATTTCAGGTTCCAAGGTTTAGGTCATATTGCAAGCTAGTGCCCGAATCAGCAAGTTATGCTCCTTAAGCTCGATGGAGAGATCTCATCTGATGAAGAGGCCGAACAAAGTTGAGATGAGGTTGCCAAAATTGAGACCGAGGCTGCAGTTGGAGATAGGTTAGTGGTTCGACAAGTTTTGACCATGCAGACCAAAGAAGAAGATGATCAAACACAACGTGACAATCTCTTTCATACACGTTTTTTGTTACTAATAAAGTTTGCAGTGTTATCATATATGAAGGAAGTTGTGCAAACGTGGCTAGTACTTGGCACCAAAGATGAATCTTGAGATGATCAAACACCTAAATCATGGATGCATGCCATATTCTACTTGGATGACCATTGCAGTTTGACAATAGTGTAACATGTGATGTTTTTAATGAGGTAAAACTATTGTACTTGTACCTTTACTTCCAAAATAGGTCAATGAGGACCAATATAAATTGAAAACTTTGAGAGAAAAAGAAAGAGAAACTAACAAGAAAGGAAAAGAGGCCATGAGAGAAAAAAAAAAGTGAAAAGAGAGGAAAACAGAATGAGAAAAAAAAAAGAAATATGTTTGGCTCAAAAGAGTGAGATTAAGAGTGCTTTACATTCTCATGCTTCTATGATTGTGCTTTTGTACAAAGAGTCCCTAATCACTACTAATGAATTAGTTGGTATTGTGCCAAGCAAAATTATCTCTCTTTTACAGGAATTTGAGGATGTGATGGCTGAGGAGCTATCCCACGGTCTACCTCCTATTTGTGGCATTGAACATCAGATAGATTTTGTTCCCAGAGCTACAATTCCAAATAGACCAACATACAAAAGTAGCCCTGAATAAACCAAAGAGTTGCAGTGGCAAGTGGACAAGCTATTAGCCAAGGGACACTGCAAGTGGACAAGCTATTAGCCTATGGACACGTCCGTGAGAGCACGAGTCCATGTGCTGTACAGGGGCTACTCGTACCAAAGAAAGATGGAACTTGGAGGATGTGCACTGATTGCAGAGCCATTAACAACATGACGGTAAAGTATCTCCATCCTATACCAAAATTAGATGATATACTGGATGAATTGCATGGAGCATGTATATTTTAAAAGATTGATTTGAGAAGTAGTTATCATCAAATAGAAATGAAAGAAGGTGATGAACGAAAATGTGCTTTTAAAACCAAGTATGGAGTGTATGAATGGTTAGTTATGCCTTTTGGATTGACTAATGCCCCTAGTACGTTCATGAGACGTATGAATCATGTTTTGCGAGCCTTTCTTGGTAAATTTGTAGTTGTTTACTTTGATGATATCCTAATATATCTCAAGCATCTAGATGAGCATGTTGTGCATATTAGGCATCTGTAGAATTTCTTCAACAGGAAAAGCTTTATGCTAACCTTAAGAAGTATGCTTTAGCACGAGCAAACTTGTATTTCTTGGTTTTGTCGTGAGTAATAATGGCATTGAAGTGGACGAGGAGAAGGTGAGGGCCATCAAAGAGTGGACAACACCCACGTTCGTGAGCCAGGTGAGGAGTTTCCACAACTTGGCTAGCTTTTACAGACGTTTTGTGCAAGATTTCAGTAGCTTGTCGTCATCACGATGGTGATCAAGAAAAACGTGCCATTCAAGTGGGAAGAAGAGCAAGACAAGATATTTGAGCTCATAAAAGGGAAGTTATCACAATCCATTTTATTTTATTTTCCTAATTTTGCTAAGATATTTGAAATTGAATGTAATACTTCTGGTGTAGGTATTGGTGCATTGCTAATGCAAGAAGGGCATCCCATAGCATACTTTATCGAGAAGTTAGTGGAACTACATTGAATTACCTAACTTATGATAAAAAGATGTATGCATTGGTGAGAGCTTTAGGGAATTGGTAATATTATCTATGGCCAAAGGAGTTCGTTGTCCACAGAGATCATGAGTCCTTGAAGCACATCAAGATTCAGTAAAAGCTCAATAGAAGACATGTGAAGTGGGTTGATTTTATAGAAACATTTCCTTGTGTGATCCTTATAAACAAGGTAAAGAGAATGGGGTTGCTGATGCACTTTCTCAAAGGTACTCTCTTATCTCTTTGTTAGAAACTAAATTACTTAGTTTTTAGTTTATTAAGGGTTTGTATGAGGCTGATAATGATTTTGGTAGGGTTTATATGTCTTGTGAGAAGGCTGGTTTTGAGAAATTTTATATGTATGATGGGTTTATTTTTTGTGAAAATCGTTTATGCATGCCTATGTGTTCTATGCGAGAGCTACTTGTAAAAGAAGCTCTTGGTGGAGGGTTAATGGGACAATTTGGAATAACTAAGACTTATGATGTTATGTATGATAATTTTTATTGGCCTAACAGGAAGCATGATGTTATTCGTGTTTGTGAAAGATATGTAACGTGCAAGTTAGCTAAATCTAGAACCCTCATGGATTGTACACCCCCTTACCTATTCCTCATGAAACATGGATTGATATCTCAATGGATTTTGTTATGGGGCTACCAAGGTCTAAGAACGGAAGGGATTCTATTTTTGTTGTTGTGTATAGGTTTTCAAAAATGGCTCATTTTATATCTTGCCACAAAACTGATGATGTTTCTCATGTTTCTGATCCATTTTTTAGAGAAGTTAGATTGCTTTATTGTGTCTGATAGGGATGCAAAATTTGTAAGTTACTTTTGAAAAACTTTGTGGGCTAAGTTAGGGAGTAAGTTATTATTTTCAACTACTTGTTATCCCCAAATTGATGGCCAAACTGAAGTTGCCAATAGGACCTTAGGAACATTACTTCGATGCATTGATATCTAAAAACTTGACAACTTGGGAAGAATGTTTACCACATATTGAATTTGCATATAACAAGGGTATTCATTCAGCTACACAATATTCACCTTTCAAAATTGTTTATGGCTTCAATCCTTTATCTCCTATGAATTACTCCTTTAACTTTGAGTGAAATATTGAATTTAGATGGAAATAAGAAGGCTGAATTTGTGAAGCTGATTCATGAGAAAGCAAGAACCAACATTGAGAAGAAAACATCTCAATAAACCAAACAAGCCAACAAAGGGCGAAAGAAGGTCACCTTCGAGCCAGGCGATTGGATATGGCTACACCTGAGAGAAGTAAAAGTTCTCATATAAGAGGAAATCAAAACTCATGCCAATAGAAGATGGCCCATTCCAAATGATTGCCAAGATCAATGATAATACCTATAAATTAGATCTACCCAGTGAGTACAATGTGAGTATTACTTTCAATGTTGCTGACTTACTTTCGTTTGATGTAGGTGATGAGTTGAAAACAAATCCTTCTCGAGAAGGGAAGAATAATGCAACCCAAGTTGCACCCAACCTACCAAGCCAAGATAATAAGCACGTGATGACTCTTGGGGGTCTCAATGATAGTGAGAAGGGCCCTAAAGGTCATGATCCATTAAGCCTTCACGAAGGCCCAATTACATGCCTAAGAGCCAAAAAATTCAAAGAGACCTTGAACTTGATGGTCCAAGAAGTTTGGGCTAGAGGGGACCATGACCCATTTATGCTTAGTGAGCCTCATGGTCCACCTGAAATGGCCCGACCCATCAACATTATCCAACTCATGGTCCACAATGAAGACCCCACAAATTGAAAGCACCACATTGAAATGAGGACAGACAAAAATGAAAACATGGCTTAGGATATGGTGTAAACATGACTTTGTCAAGGATGAGACAAGATAAAAGTGGATAAGGAAAATTCCTTCTTAAAGATTATCCAAAAGATTATTTTCCTTATCCAAATATTTAGATTAGATTATTACTTATTTTTTTTCTACATAAATTTGGGTATTGCCTATCTATTAGGACAAATTTTTTAAGGTTATTTCGGACTATAAAGTCGTGCCCCTACCTCTATATAAAGGAGATAACACCCTCATTGTAACACAATTGTTTTTCGAGTTGTATGAAAGTTTATATTCTCTTTTGTTTTTAAACCATTCTTTGACTTATCTTTTCTTTTCAAGTTAAATGACATCGTTTTAAAGAACTTATCCTTAATTCTTGGTTAGCACAAGTTGCTTTCAGGGGATTATTTGGTTGGGTTCTCGGTTATAATTTATGTGACTTTTTGTTAGTTAACACAAGTTGTCTTCAAGCAAAAGCACAAAAAATTCGTCTCTTTTAGATCTTGTTTTGAACCTTGAATTGGTGTGGGGTTTTGCCACAAGTACGACAATGATTCATATCACCTTCGGCCTGTCATCCTGCACAAAACATACACAACCAAAAATCCTCAAGGGGATAGTGTCTCATTCCGTACCATTTTAGATCTAATGGATATTTCCACTATAATATTCAGGATGGTATCCCATTAATCAGAAAGGTAGCTGTGAGATTTGCATATCCCAACAAGTACTTTGGGACATTCATCATGAACATCATGTTTTTAACGATCTCAAGGGTATGACGATTCTTCCTCTTAACTATCCCATAATGCTCTGATGTGTATGGCCAAGTGGTTTGGTTCTTAATGCCTTATGATGACAGGTACTCTGTGAATTCCCTTTTGTGGGAAATTCTAAAGCAACCAAACAGATCACTCTTGTTTTTTGTGATATAGCCTAGTAGCATGGGAACAACAATAAATGAACGAGGCACAGTAACAAAATCCATTGAACGTTAGTGTGGGATAAGGCCCCCATATATCAGAATGTCTCAAATCAATACATGAAAACTCCTATGACCAGGGATACAATAAGAGCTTCCAATGTGCTTGCTCAATTTGCATGAATCACAAAACAATTTTATTTATTACCTCACTCAAATATATGGGGATACACCCGACTCAAAAGGGAGAAAAGTGATGACCTAACCGTCCATTGTGGAGTAACACTAAGTTTTCCCCATTTCTCTTGTCTCCTCCATAGCTCTCCACTAAAGTTGTGTCCAGTCCTTTTCGATCTATGTGCCACAAAGCCACTACGTTATGTTCCAATGCCAAGTATCTTGCTCGTCCTCTTCACTCAGAAGATCACTTTGGGAATATCAAATAAAATAGTACATTTTAGTTGGTGAATAATGACATTTATAGAAAAAAAGGTTTACCGGAAAGTAAAGAGCATGCAAAACTTTAGACAAAGTCAAAGTATTGGTACAGTGCATTGTAACCTTACCAACCACTGGTTGATCCATACCATCGGCTGTCTTGATACTTAACAGGACTGCTACAGGAGTATAAGAACTGAACTCCCTAGCAGCACTCATCACATGTCTAGAAGCGCAGAGTCAATAACTCATTATCGGGAGCCAATAGCAGAAAAGGATGTCAGACCTAGTAAATCAAACGTACCTTTGGGGGCTGAGGCCAAAGCAACAATACCCGAGAAGTCAGATGAGGTGGGTGCATCAGTTCCCACCCCTACAACTTTCAGCTTCCTATAGAGTACCTTGAAGAATGTTCGATCCTTCTCAATAGGCAGAGTACTCTACACAAACTCCTCATCATTATCGTCCACCATCAAGTTGGTGTGTTAGCCTCCTCGTCCGCCACATTTCCTCCCCCCACGACCACGACCCCTACCTCCAAACCAACCTCTTCTTGCAAAATCTCTCTCTAGGTAACTTAGGACAGAACTACATCAAGTGACTATCTTCCCACACTGGAAGTAGTTGCGAGTCTCTTCATGAGCATCAGTCATCTGAGAGCTCGTAGTAACCAAAGCTTTCGCATATTTAACTGCACTAGACTCAAATTGTAGTTTCATCTAATTCTCTTCCTATATCATCACAACAATGATCTCATTTAGTGATGGAATAGTAGGCTGAGATAGTATGATTGATCTTCTCGGGATAAAGATCAGGTTTAAATTCTTCAAAAATTTCATAGTCCTCTTTAGCTTATGGATCTTCTGTAGCTCGTACTCTGGGTCACTACAACTCCTCATTAGTAAGAAGTGATCCATCTTTTCCTAATCACCTCAAACAGATAGAATACTCCTGGATGGACATCTCCCCTTTATCACAATATCAATCTCTAGCTGAGCATGTGTGGCCTTCCAATCATCGGTTTGAGCTCTGTGTCACTTTCTTTCTCATTTTCCATAAGAAATTCCCCTAGTTTCTTCCCAACTAAAGTAACTTCAATAGGACGAGACTAGCTAAGGTATGTGGCCTGTCCATCAAGCTTCAAATCCATAGGTGGAATATCAAGCTTGACTTGTGTCTGAGTAACAACAGCAACAGTAGTCGTGGTCGAGGGACTCATACCCTGCATGATCCCATGTATGAGCTTTAGCACCTCGGGATCAATCTTTGCCAAGTGGCCTCCAATCTTTTCTCAGTTACATCCTCTTCCTTTCCCTCCATCTCTCACACACAATCACTCCACAACTCAACAATCAACACTCCAACTCCAACTCCCCCACATCAACACTCTACAATCCATCATTCACATCCATATATCCATCGTCTAATTGAATACCCAAGTTTAGGTGAACATCAACATTTTAACACAATAATCAATATTTCAACACAGTTATCCATCCTCAACCAACACCTTTCCATTAGCAATACACATAAATATTTCATCAATATTCCACCCTCCAAACACTCTAAGCTCTCACAAACTTCATGGGTTCAACACACACCTCAGCCTACTGAATGTTACAATAATGAGAGAAATTTGCAATTATAAGTTTAATTTATACTTAGTCGATTCACTAACTGTGAGAAATTAATACTTTGGCTTTTCCAGTTTTCTTTCTTCTCTTTGAAGAGGGCTATGAGTGAAACACTCCTTCATGAGAATATCTCAAAATTCCTTAACCAGAACATCTCCACACACTTCATACACTTCACCGCACCAGAGTATCTCCAAATTCCTTCACACACTTCACTGCACAAACGCACGTCCAATCAAACAAATTCCTTCACACCCTCTCGCGATCTTAAGTGGAAATGGCTATGGTTTGGTTGTGCAATGTCACGGCGAGGAGAATAGTTTTGGTCACCAAACCATGATGAGATGGCTCCAATGCCTCATGACAGGATGGTGCTGAGCAAGCGGGCCTTTGCACGGCACACGATTGTGCGACGTAGCTTGCTAGGTCGCAGGCTGCGAGGTACGGGTGCATAGAGACTGCTACAAGATTTTTCCGGCGATGGGTTACTAATTCTAGTGATAGAACAATCATTTTTTGCGGATGAAATGGGTAGCAAGAAGCAAAAGTTAAGGTTTTGGGATTTCTTTGCTTTGATACAAAATTGGAAATAACAAATAGTCTTGTTTATTTCATAATTCCCCATACGCATATATAACATACATCTTTCACATATTGCATGTATGTCCCTAACTTATAATAAATACCAACGTATTCCCCACCAATATCTATTTGAAATTGTTTAGTTTTCTTTGAACACTGGTTTCGGCTAAAACTTTGAAATTGACAGAGTGTTTAAAAACCTCATATTTGTGATGCATTGGATAAAACTATGTACAATCTACAAAAATTACATAATATCAAAAACCTTGAAAGGATGCAAGTGAAGTAGACCATATATCATAATGTATTAAATATAATTAAAATTAAGATAATCGTTCAGGATTAATTGGCATGACTCACAAACAGACAACTGTTCAACAAAACAACTAATATGTAATTTAAGATTTGAAAATCACAGAACGAACTAAACTAAATGAAGCATGCCCAAAGTTTGGAATGCCAATTAGAAATCAAAGTTTTAATGCCAATAGCAGAAGACAAAGCACACTTAAAATAAGAAGAACCCGCCTCAAGGCGTGATGAGTAGAGTCCTCCTTCATTGGGCCCTTGCAACATGATCTTCCCATTTTGCTTGTTCTCCACAAAATATTCAGTATTATCGAGATAACATTGAATATCACAACAAATGTGATAAATAAACAATAAGATTTGCAAAAGCTTTAGGATGATGAAAGATGTTATTTAATAATGCAAGGTTTCTTGAAGGAGTAGAAACTGTAATGGAACCAGTATTTTCAATATGTAAACATGCTCCATTACCCACTATAATGGATTGGCCTGGCTTGTCTAGTTATATGTGTTGAGTCAGCCCGACTCATATTTTAACGGGTCCAACTAATCCATTTTTTGTATTTTGGTAGGATAACTAGGTTGGATCCATTTAGCCCAACTCATATGACTACCTCTACTTATTTAGATAAGGGCATCCACAATGGTGATGTCAACGATAATCAGCCTACAATCAAGAAACCAAGTCCTACAATCAAGGAACCAAATTAGGCAAAGCATGGAAATTAGGAAAAGTTTATATTTGGCAAAGTTGAAGATTTGTAACTAACCATAAACTTCACACACACATTTATGACATTGTAATTATATAAAAACATGTGTAGTGAAAGGTATGATTCATTGAAGAACATACCAATTTATTGGATCTTCACTCACATTCTTCATACATTTCTTCATCTTCATACGATTCTCCACATGGTATCAGAGCTTCTAGCAAACGCCCATTCTTAACTTTTGGATTCAATTGCCACTGCTTGTGTTCATTCCTGTCCACAGTTACTTACTCGTGGAATTTGCCGTGGTTGTGCTGAATTGATCTGTCGAAAGTTGTTCTAAAGACTCCTCAATTCAATGGTTGCTACTCCATTTGTTGCACCAAGCCTTCCACCCGTGGTGATATCTAAATGTGAAGGCCCCAATTATCTCGTTTGGGCTTCACAAATTGTCCCTATTCTCTGTAGTAATGGCCTTATGAAGATTGTTGATGGAACTGCAATGGCGCCTGAAGAATTTCTGGCAACTGATGTCGCCGGAGCCAAAGGACCCTCGAAGCCAAATTCATAATTCACCGATTGGTTTATAAAAGACAAATATTTTCTAAGCTGGATAAACTCCACATTGTCAGACCGGATTCTACTTCAAACATTCCATTTGAAAACGATTGTCGCTAAACTCCAAAATCTATCACAAGAATCAAAAACATGTGGAGATTACCTGGACTATTCCAAAACGATTGTCGCTAAACTCAGAGCTATTGGATCTGAAATTTTCGAGGATGATCTGATTTCCTACGTTGCCGGTGGTCTTCAGCCTCAATTTGATCTTTTCATTGCCAATAACAACATTCTACGAGACGGAAGTCCAATGGAGTTCGACAAATTTGAGAGATCTCTACTATCCTATGCCTCAAAACTTCCATCTCCCATGGTTGAACCTGCAACTTTCTACAGGATCACTCTGGCGGATGTTCTGGTTGGAATACGCAAGGAGGAACTGGTGTTGGGCCAAACAATCAAGCAGGCGGAAATAATTTCAATTGGGACAATAGATTTGTTGGGCCTAATTATGGTAACAATTTTTCTAGCCCAAATTCTAATAACGCATTTGTAGGCCAAAATCAGCCACGTGATCCAAGGAGTGTTGGGCCTGGGAATTTGGGCCAAGGAAGGGGTAGACAGTTTATGAGCTCACCTCGACCCAGTGGGTCACAGTTTTCTGGAGGCCAAGATACACAAGATAAATTTGAAAAGACAGATCCAACAGAGAATCTTGTAAAGCGTAAGATTGGTAACCGCCTTTATCATACAACACTTGATTTCTATCAGCGCATGAACTTTGCATATCAAGGTTGTCACCCTCCATCTTGATTAGCTGCCATGGATGCCCAGACCAATTTGGATATTGATGACAGTGTCTGGTTCGTGGATAGCGGAGCTAATCATCATATCTCTAACAACTCTGCTCCTCTTTCGCAGCAGCAACCCTATTCTGAGTCTAAATCTGTGGTTGTGGGTAATGGTACAGGTTTGAATATTCTGAACACTGGCTCTCTTACAGTTCAAACACCTACTCAATCCTTAACCATGTCCCGTATACTTCATTATCCTAATGCTTCAGCCAACCTACTTTCTGCTTATCAATTTTGTGTTGAGAATAAGTGTTATTTTATCCTTACTGACTCAAGTTATTTATTAATGACAACAAGACAGGGCAGACACTGCTCAAGGGACCCAGTAACGGAGGCATGTACCCGATCCGGCTTGAAACCAGTTCTCCCAAAATTAAACATGCCTTAGTCATGAATGTTGGTACTCGACCTACTTTTCTTGTTTGGCACTCCATATTAGGACATTCATCTATTCGCACCATTCGTCAAGTTATAAGTCAGTTCAATTTACAATGTTCTAGTAGTCATGAATTAGATTCTCTATGTGAACCTTGTCAACTTGGTAAAAGTAAACAACTACCTTTTGAGTCATCAAGTCGTGTCACGAGTTGACCTCAAGAACTTGTTCACTCTGATGTCTGGTCAACTACTGTTCTTTCAAATAAAGTATTTCGTTACTATGTGATTTTTATTGATGACTTCACCAGATTTACATGGTTATACCCTCTCAAAGCCAAATCAGATGTTTTTGCAACTTTTCTTACATTTTGTGCCTTAGTTGAAAATCAATTTTCTCAGAAAATTAAGCTATTTCAAACTGATGGGGGAGGAGAATATTGCTTAAATCAATTCAAAACCTTCATTAACAAAGTTGGTATTTTTCATCGCATTTCATGTCCTCACACTCAACAGAATGGCCGGGCAGAAAAGAAACATCGCCATATTGTCGACATGGCACTAACCCTATTGGCACAATCTCATCTTTGTTGAGGCATGCTCTACTGCATTTTTTATAATTAATTGCCTACCCACTCATGTTCTCAATAATGTCAGTCCATTTGAAAAATCAATCAAAATGAAACCTGATTATTCTACATTTAGATCTTTTTGATGTGCTTGTTACCCTTTACTTCATCCTTACAACTCTCATAAACTTATGTTTAGAAGTTCTAACTGCATATTCCTGGGGTATAGTTCTCAACATTCTGGTTACAAGTGTTTTAATCCTACATCTAGGACCACTTACATTTCAAGGCATGTTATTTTTTATGAGACTGTATTTCCAGCCGGCTCGGCTCATTCCTCTAGCTCTTGCTCTTCGTTCGCGCCTGCTCCAACTTCAGGTACTACCACTCACATCACTAGCCCATTTATACCAAACCTGTCTTCTAACATTTCAGGTACCCTAGAACCTGTGTTGCCCAAACCTGCACCTGCATCGCCCATGCCTACACCCTCACCCATATTCATGCCTACAACATCATCCATATCCTTGTCCTCCAGTGCTCAGGAACAGTCACCACCAACATCTATAGATGAGCGATCTAACCTACACTATATCCCCATCTTGTCTTTGGATCCTGTACCTTTTCCTGATCTAGGTGATGTGACTGACCCTGGACCAGATTTGCCTTCAATTCCCACTATTGTCACCAGATCCAAAACAGGTTCCTCAAGACCAAAATTGTTCCCCGACTATCATCTTTATACTGCCACCGGACATCCCCTTCGAGCCCTTGTCAGTGTTCAGATACCTCAAGAACCTACCAATTACTTGCAGGCCGCATCTTCCCCAAAATGGCAAACTACTATGAACGAGGAGTTTGGGGCGTTGGTGACCAATAAAACCTGGACCTTGTGTCCTCGTCCACCTGAGCAGCATGTCATTCGATGCCGGTGGGTATATAAAATTAAGCAGAAATATGATGGGTTTATTGATCGATATAAAGCTCGGTTGGTTGCTCGTAGGTTTGAGCAAGAGTATGGCCTTGATTTTACTGAGACCTT
>JAOWBN010221983.1:0-13159 GCA_028565015.1 Pinguicula moranensis | reverse complement strand
ATGAAGAGTTATTTTTGGCGGGAAAGGTGATTATAAGAAGATTATAATTTTAAGAAGGCTGCGCAAAACAGGGCATTTGTTAAGTGTCAATCCAGCATTTTTTTTATGAAGGGCTTAAATTGTTTGGGTCTGCATAAAATTTTTTTTAAAGCCGTAAATATTTTTTTTTTAAGAATATTAAGTTTAAAGTAGAATAATCCAACAAATCACTACTTACCAATAAAAATAATTTTTAAAAGCAATACAATCTTTTCAAATAAATGGTAAATGTGACAATTTTAGGTGTTTACATACTTAATTAACAAGCATACATATAGATTAAATAATTTTTTCCAAAAATAAAATTAAAAAAATTAATTAATCAATCAAACACCTAAATTTAATAATCTGAAAACATTAACAAAGAGTTTTTCAGAGAAAAATAAAGTTCAAGTGACCAGAGGGTGGGGATGGCATGGGATAGAGAGGGTTATATCGAGTAAGGACCCGGCTTAACCCTATTAGATACGCTCTTTGTTTAAACCTAAAAAACTCACACGTAACTATGTTTTGTTCTCTCCTTGAATATGTCGTACCCACTTTTCGAATATGCGTCATGCTCCCTCCCATAATGTTTGCCTTAACACCCGGAATGTGTTTTGGGATCAAAATTATTGTCTACGCGGTGGGTAGAAAAATGCAAATTGGAGATAAACAATCATAAAACATGGTGCATAACTTGGCTTAACTTTTTTCAATTACCGACAATTTGACATCAGTATCTTACTACAGAACAGAAAGACCAGAAAAATAAAATTTGGTTTCAATTAGCTCATAGGTTTGACTTTCATCTGATTGGTCAATAGGTACCTTTCTCATCAACCTCTGAATTATGAAATGGGATACTTGTCCGGATCCTAATCCAACTGATTCAAATATAATTTGCACGTCCAAAACCTAATTAATACTCACAAAAAAACAAACTTAACAAGAAAAGAGAATCTTTGCCCTACTGAATAAGTTGCTTGGTGAGGTTTGGCACGTACAAGCTAGGGCATTCATTGCTGCATTGATTAGGTTCATTAACTCTTGGCTTGGGATTGCATGACTTTTTTTTGTGTCCTCCTCTTCTTCTACATGTGTATCAATTAGCTTTATACCGAATCTTGAACTTTGTACTTTGCAAATATCTCACATCAATCATCATAAAAGGGTTGCAGTTTACCTCTTAGCTTGCTGAACTTGGAATTAACTTATAAAAGTAAAACACAACCAATTGGGGTTAATTGCATATTCAATAAGCTTTTGACAATAAAACATAAATTACAAAGAATAAATACTGCAGTTTTGTTACTTTCAGTATTTCCTCCAAATGCTGCTTCTATCACCAATAGCAATGTTAGTCTCAGGGTCAATAGCAACACCACTTTGGCTAGCAAAAACTTGCAGTATCTCATAGTCTCTTCTCCAAACATGTATTTTGATGGGACCCTCACGCTTACGTTTTTTATTCTCTCTTTCATGCTCCTAAAGTCTCACATAAGCACATACAAGATGCATAACAGAGTACAAACAGAGTAGTTTTTCTGCGCCGTCGGAAACGAAAGATGTAACGACGCCGGCGTCCCTGGGAAAAAGTTCACCGGAGTTTACCTTTTTATACCGCCTGGGTGCGCTCGACGGTAGGGTACACTTCTGTGGACAGGTGATTATTCGAGCTGTTCAAACAAAGGCGACTTGGAGAGGTTGTTACACTTCGGGTGGCAATCCCACCAAACCGCCGGTGAACCCGTAGAATTAGCACAGGGTGGACTTCGGTCTCCTGTCCTTCTGCTACTGGATTGCCGTAACAGCACTCACCTACCAACAATTAAAGGCAGAACCCCACAATGTACACCAACAATGCCACAGACTGGACCGTTGTCCCCCCACGGTCGAGACGCCTTCGAAAGGAAATACAGCAAGGAAAATCAATAATACCAACAATAAACTCAAGGAGAAGCTGGATCCCAAGACATATGTTACATGCGGAGGTTGGGAGAACATCAAGGAATGTGCATAGCCGCCTGGGACCGAGATTAGAGAGCCACACCATGGCGCCAATAAGACAAGGCGACAACAGGATACCATTCTATGTCACAAATTTCCCCCCGAATTACAAATTAGCAGAGCTTAGAGCTGTCATGGAGAAAAACGGAAGAGTCAGTGACATTTACATCCCAAGCAAATTGTCACAATCTGGGCTACCATTTGGATTCGTGTGGTTTGAAAATAATAAATGCCCTAGAGACATGGAAGGGCGATTGAACAGCATATGGATGGGCTCCTACAAACTGAGAGCAAATGTTGCAAGATTTGACCGAACAATGAAGTTGGGAAAGATTGATCAACAGGATAGCCCAATAGTGGTAAACAGAATGTCAAAAGATGTAACTCGCAAAGAGGAGAAGAAAGAAGCAAGATCGTACAAGGATGTGGTCACACAGCAGAGTCAAAAGAAGGAAAATGAGGGGATGGAAGGAGATAGGAGAACAAATACGGATATGACTGCACAACTATGCTTTAAAACAACCAGGCAAGACTCGATGTGGCTAAAGTACAGTAGAGTTGGGTTATTGAAAAATAAAGAGGGGTGGCGTGATCTACAGGTTGAATTGAAGAGAGGAGGGTACCTTAATCTCAATGTAAGTCCAATGGGAGCTGGGAAGGTTATGCTCTGGGAAGAAGAAGATGAGGATCTGAATAGATTATTAAAGATAGACATCAATTGGATTAAACAATGGTTAACAGGGGTGGATGAGTGGACTGACCACCCGCCTGTCAAAGAAAGACTATGTTGGATAAGAGTATACGGATTACCTTATCACGCGTGGAAAATGGAGATAGTGGAAAGTATAGGTCGAGCAGTTGGAAAATTGCAAAGAGTTGATGAGGTAACGGTGAAGAAAAGGAATTTGGAAGCAGCTCAAATTCTGATCCAAGTGGATCTGCTCAAAATGATAAACCAGACAATGAAGATTGAGATTGATGGGAAATTGTACACCATACGAATTATTGAGGTAGGAGAAAGGAAATGTGAAGAAGATATATGGCAAAGAGACTGTAACTCAATAACCTCTTCAGAAGAAGACGAGGATTCCTCGTATGGCGAGGACTCTGGAATCATGTGGTCAGAAGAGGAGAGTGTGCAGGAAAAAGACGAATCAATAAATTCAGTTCAACAGACACCCAAAAGGGGAGAGAAGAAAAATGATAAGGAGGGAAGTACCCCCAGACAGATTAAAGATAAACAAGTGGAAAAGCTATTGAAATCCCCTGAGATCCTGAAAAGTGATAAAGGCCCACAAGGAAGATTTTGGCAACCAATACTACTAGATGTTATGGATGAATGGCCTAACACAGCAACATCACAAAGTAGTCCAGGAGAGACACAAACAGAGAAACATGTTGAAGGTGTAGAAATAGTGCCGGACACACAACATGAGGTAACTGCAACTCAGAAAGAAAAAGATGAGATTAATACGGTAGAACTGGAAGAAGAGCAATCATTGAAAGACTTACTGACTAATGATCTGCTGGAGATGATATTATGCCATACCAGAATGGAAAAAGAAGAATCAGCAGAGGCCATAAGAAAAGAGATAGATACGATACTGAAAGAGAAGGGCAAAAGCACAAAGATAGATAAGAGACAGAAGATGACAAATTTAGACGAAATCAGTACGCCTCAAACCTCAGCCCAGAAACAGACCTATGTGGGCAATAGAAGCAGGAAGAAAACAGCACAAAGAGGTAGGAATAAACAAATTATTGAGGAGTGGACAGATCTACTAAACAGTAAAGGCCGGGCAGTCATCTCCCACAACATACCAAAGATAACTTCATCAATGACCGATAGTGGAATTATGGCTGCAAATGAAAGACACAGGAAGATGGAAGCTGAAAGTATACTGAAATTTGGAAAATGCTTGGGAATACAGCACACAGCCAATGAAGAACATACCACAAAACAGCTGACAGATATCCTACAACGAAATAAAGAGGACACAAGACAAGAAGAGAGAAAGGGGGAATCCACATTGTTAAAACAATGCAGTTGATGACCTACAATGTGAGGGGATTGGGAGGTAGAGGAAGAAAGAGCACGATCAGGAGATTGCTGATAACAAATAAAATTGACTTTCTCAACATCCAGGAAACGAAAAAAGAATCCATCAGTAAACAATTATGTGCATCTCTTTGGTACAATGACAACTTTGATTGGGTATATAAGGGATCTCAAGGCGCATCAGGAGGATTAATGTGCATATGGAACAAGGATAAATTCAGGAGAGAAAGCATTTTTGATGATGAAGGCATATTAGGGATAATAGGACACTGGGAAGGAGACTCTGTACCTGCGTGTATGGTAAACTTCTATGGCGCGTCAGATATCAGAACAAAGAAAAACCAATGGGACAGCCTACTAAGCAGAAAGAGAGAGATGGGGAATGAAAAATGGTGCATAATGGGAGACTTCACCGCCGTCTTAGACAGAGCAGAAAGAAGAGGTAATTCACAGCACCATAATGACAGGGAGATAAATCTTTTCAGAGAATTTATTCGTGAGATGAAACTGATAGATCTGAAATTGGAAAGAAGAAAGTACACCTGGTACTTAAAAACACTAACAACCATGAGCAGACTAGATCGTTTCCTAATCAATGAAAGCTGGGCAGGGGCAAATACACAATGGATTCAGACAGAATTAGACAGAGAAGACTCGGATCACTGTCCTATTACATTGGGAATGGGTAAGAAAGATTGGGGGAAAAAACCATTACGGGTATGGGACTGCTGGTTATCCTCTGCTACATACAACGAAATGATCAACAAAACATGGAGTGAAGTGAAGATAGAAGGATATGCAGGATACAGAATAAAGGAAAAAATCAAAATAATGAAAGAAGTTATCAGAACCTGGAACATGTCCGAACGAGAGACCATTAGCTCACAGAGAGAGCATGTTATTGGTTCATTAAAGAATATGGAACTTGAGGCAGAGCTGAAGCAGCTGAATGATAGACCGAATCAACAAATGTCCGAGTTGAGGGAGAAACTGTACAGACTAACAAAACAACAAGACAGCATTTGGTACCAAAAATCAAGGCTCAACTGGTTAAGGCAAGGGGATGCGAATACCGAATATTTCTATAGGTGGGTGAAAAGAAACTTTGTGAGGAACTCAATTCATGGCATATGGGACAAAGGAATATGGCTGGAGGAAGTGGAGGAAGTAAAAGAATGTTTCAAAAAACACTTCCAAGAAAGATTTGCAGAACCATACACAAGCAAACCAAAAATGGAACAGATACCACTCACCACACTGTCGCAGCCAGCAAAGCAGTTCCTCTCGGCCCCATTTTCTGAAGAGGAAATTCTGAACGCTATTAAATCCTGTGGAAGCAGAAAGAGTCCCGGCCCGGATGGTTTGAACTTCAAGTTCATCAAACATTTTCTACCTATGATGAAACAGGAACTGTACCAGATGATGAATGAATTTTATAGAAATAGCAAGATAGTTAAAGGAGGCAACACTGCTCATATAGTCTTGGTATCCAAGATCAAGTCACCAACCCAGATTTCCGACTACAGACCCATTACACTCATTGGGAGTACATACAAAATTATCTCAAAAGTACTTGCTATCAGATTAAGCAAGGTCTTGGATGAGGTGATATCTCCAAACCAAATGGCTTTCATTGGCAAAAGGTTGATCCTAGATGGAGTTCTAATCACAAATGAAGTAGTAGATGAGCTACAGAAGACAAAGACGCAGGCACTGATCCTAAAACTAGATTTCGAGAAAGCATTTGACATGGTTAATTGGTCATATTTAGAGGATATAATGTGTAAAATTGGAATGCCTGCTTGCTGGATATTTTGGATCAGAGAGTGTCTAAGTTCAGCCACAACCTCGATTTTGATCAATGGGAGTCCTACAAAAGAGTTCATCCCACAACGAGTTTTAAGACAAGGGGACCCTCTATCTCCTTTTCTTTTTCTAATGGTGGCAGAAGGTTTATCGGCCTTAATAAGGAAAGCAGTGGCATTGAACTTATACGAACCAGTGGAAATAGGAAGAGAGAAAATCAAGATGTCACATCTACAGTTTGCAGACGACACAATACTATTCTGCAAAGCAAGCTGGGAGAATATAAAGTCTGTCAAGGCACTGCTACATAACTTCGAAATTTATCTGGCATGCGGATTAACTTTGGGAAAAGCCAACTCATGGGGATACACCTACCAGCTCAAACTGTGGAAGAAATGGCGGCCTACCTCCACTGTAAGCAAGGATCTATTCCTTTTAACTATTTGGGATTACCAGTAGGTTCCAACCCCCGAAGAATGGCAACCTGGAAGCCAATAACAGACAAATTCAGCAGAGTTCTAAATACATGGGAAAACCTGAATATGTCCGCAGGAGGTAAGATAACGCTGATAAATTCAGTACTATCATCCTTACCATCATATTTCTTTGCCTATTTCCTAGCCCCCAAGTCCATACTCCGAAAATTAGTGGGCATCCAAAGAGATTTTTTCTGGGGAAACACCTCTGAAAAGCGGAAAATATGTTGGTTACCTTGGGAAAAGATTAGCACTCCAAAGGAAATGGGAGGATTAGGAATCAGAAGACTTGAAGCATTTAATAAAGCACTACTAGGCAAATGGGGAAGCAGATTGTTGGGAAAAAAAGATGAATTATGGAAGCAAATTTTGAGATCCAAATATGGCAGTGATGATAGACTATCTGCAGGGGATCACGTGGAGTTAAGGGATGCAGTGACTGAAAACAATAGAGGACGACAAGTTTCACAAGCTTCAAAAGAATGGTCAGACCTTCAAAAAACACTAAGAGAAACATGGTTCAAGGACCAAGTGAAACTGCAGGTGGGAAATGGGAAATACACCAAATTCTGGGAGGATTTATGGATAGGAAACATGAAATTGGCCGAGCGATTTCCGCGGTTATACAGAGTAGACAAACTTAGAAGAGGAAGCATAGCGGACCATGTGAAATGGAACATGGGCGAATGGTTGTGGTGGTGGGACTGGAGGAGACCGATCAGAGGAAGAGAAGAGACAGAGTTTGCAGATCTGATGAATTGTTTGGGAAATGTAACCTTACAGGAAACAACACCTGGCAGATATACACATTCATCGAAATCAGATGGGAAATACACAGTAAGTGAGGCGTACGACCAAATTCTGCAAACTGCAAGTCAAGCCTATTCAACAGAGGAAGCCATACAATTAAATCAGGTGTGGAATAGAAATATCCCACAAAAGGTATCTATCTTCCTATGGAGGTTAATACAAAGAAGATTACCCACAAAAAAAAACCTACAGCGCCGTGGTATAATCGAGGCTAATCAACAGATACCTTGCACTCTCTGTAAAGAGGAACCAGAAGATGAGTATCACATCTTTCATGGATGCAAACATAGCACTATCCTATGGGAAAAGATGAAACGATGGCTGAACATACAAGGAAATATTCTGGGGCCACCAACCCTAGATCAATTTGTAGCACAGGTACCATCTAATACATGTAAAGAGAGATGGAAAGCTATCTGGGCAGCCACACAATTGGCACTATGGAGCCACAGAAACCACATACATTTTTGCAACAAGGAGGCTAACACGGAGGAGGTTTTCCAGAAAGTCCAGATGATATGCTGGGAGTGGTTCAAGACACGTGGAAAAACACACGATTTTGGATACACCTTTACAGATTGGTTGACAAACCCAAATGTGTGCATGTCGCACAGTGGGATTTAGATATCTCTAGCCTAACAACCTTGTAAATATTCCTTTATAAAATATATAAAAAAAAAAAAAAAATTGCTTATCAAAAAAAAAAAAAAAAAACAGAGTACAAACAGAAAGATGAATGTAGATCAAAGCATGGGTGAACATATCAAAAAAAAAGATCAAAGCATGGGTGAGGGGTTTGTAAACTAAAACATGCACAAGCATAGTACATATTAATGGAGTGGCAACACCAACACGCATAATACACCAATAACACAAGATATATCATTAAAACATTAGTACACATAACATAAGATACCTTCAGTATTATAACAGTAGTGCGCATAGGAAGGCAGATGCAACACCAAACAACAAGTTATTACAATACATAACATTATTAACTAAAATAACAGTCACGGAGATTGTATGTTTCCTGTGGCTTATGTTAGTATCAGCTACTGAAGGCACACTAAACATAAACACAGATTTGGAATGAGGCAAACTAGAACGAGAAACAAATGTTAGTCTAAAAGCACGTATCATAGAAAATGAAGCATTCAAACCTTAAATCTAAATAAACGTGTTATAAGCTAACCCTGAACACTAAAAAATCTCATGTATAGCTTAAATCAAAACTCTAGATGTGCGCGATGGCAAATCTATCCCCAAATGCAATCCCGTAGACCCAAAAACAAAAACCCTAATTAGATTATCAACGGACCATGAAATTAGGCAGTTTAAATGTGTAATTACGAAGTCTAAACCAGCAACAATGCCACGCATGGGTTAAATCAGAAAAGGAATTAAGAAACACCAAAAATGTGCACGACGGTGGATCTAACATCCTGCATTCGTGCAACGGTGAGGAAGGCAAAAAATAGGTATATTCCAGTGTATTGGGATAAACAAATACCTCACAAGATCGAATTTAATGGCAGAATGGTTGACGAAAAAAATAGTGGAGAGTAGAATTGTGCGACGCAATCGACTATGTTGAAAGAGACGAAGGGACAAAGTAGGGTTTGATCCTGAATATATATGATGCAGGGTGTATAATTTTTGGATTTTAATAGAGGTAGCGTATAATTGTGACAAGTGATATAAGTGAGATTGCGCTATCACCACATTTTTGGGGATATGAAATTTTGGGAGAAATTCTGCTATAGTATATGGGTCGAGGGATTGCATAATCTCCACCCGAAATAAAAATGGGGATACCAAATAAGCTAATAATATGGATTAAATATAAAATTAATGGATAATCATACTTTAATTTATCTACCGAACCAGCCTCAAAGTTTATAATATCTCTTGTATTTTTTTCAAAGATAGTTGTCAAAGAATCTTATAAAATTGATTCTTCATAATCATACATGGTCAAAAAAAACGCATGGTCAAAAAAAGGTACCTGAAGGCTGAAATGAAATTACAAGGGGAAAAAAGTATGTGAATGAGAGCTTCTTTTGGTCCCGTAAGTTTCGTTTGATTGTCATCCACTAGATCCTTCAACTGCATAACCAACAATAACCTCAAACCAATACCTGCCAATGCATATAAATAGTAACATTAGTAACCCTTCAGATCAATCAATTAGTTGAAAAGAGTATCAGAAGACAAAAGAAACATGGCAACATCCACGCAAATCAACGTTTTTTTCGCTGGAGCTCTGTGCTTTCTCTGTCTTGCGGCCGATGCCGCCAAACTGTCTCCGGCCGAGGAATTCATGGTCGAGGGAGAAGTGTACTGTGAAGTATGCCGCACCAATTTCATCAACAGGCTCAGTGAGCGAATGACAGGTTACGTGATTCATTAGATAATAATCGAACTCACAACCTTAGGTTCATTAGGCCAAATGTAATTTTAACGCCGGTTGATTCGTGTTTGTTGATAATTCAGGTGCGACAGTGAAGCTCGAATGCACAGGAGAGCAACCGACCAACGTCACATACAGCATAGAGGGGACGACGGACGTGCAGGGGCGGTATCATCTGAAGGCGGAGGGCGATCACGAGGACGAAGATTGCAAGGTGACGCTGGTGAAGAGCAGCAGGCCTGACTGCAGTGAGGTTCCTGATGAGGGATTTGCGATGACTCCATCGTCGAAAGTCACGATCACAAAGAACAGCGGTTTCCATGACGACATTCGCCATGCAAATCCACTCGGGTTCACGAAGAAACAGGCAGACCCGGGATGCAAGGAGCTTTTCAAGGAGCTACAGATGAACCCAGATCAGCTCTTCTAGGGTAACACAAAAAGGATCAATTTGTTATGGTTTTCGTATTGGTCCAAGTAGTAAGTAGTTTTGGGGCGTTAGAGAGCCATCTTGGTTTTTGATTTTCATGGGCGTTTCATAAACTCCAGGCTGCCCAACTTTTTGCTGGTTTTGAGATTTGAAGATTTTTGAGCGATTGTCACAACAGATTAGGGTTTTCAAGGTTTACTACCGAATGCAATAAATGTGATGCAAATTTATCTTGGTTACTTATTTTGGTACATCTTTTTTTTTTTTTTTTTGGTAAGAGGGCCCGATTCGAATCAATATCATCATTATCTGTCTCTTCCTTTTTATTTATTGTTTATTTAAGGAATTCTTTGTCTGAATGTTGTTGGTAGGTTAGGTGTTAGGTACACCAAAACCTGCACGCGCACCACATAAACACACAAACAAATTGTACAAGTATTGATGAACCGAATCATTTGTATCAATCGAATATCTTCAATAACAAAGTTCTTTCCGATTTTTATTTTACAATTTGGTATCAGAGCGAGGATATTTCAAACCCTAATACACATTTCGTCTCCACCACTTTCGCCCGAATTCTGGCGTCGTCGCTGCTCCTCCGCCGCCGGAACTGATCCCAAAACGTAGCCCATCTCCTCCTCTATCAGATCTGCTCAACATCCGAAGTTTTCCAGCCGCCACGCGTCGTCGCCAGAAAATGCGACCTGCAGCAGTTTTTCGCCATTTTTGGGCGTGTCCGGCGTCAGAATCGCCGAAAACCACCGCCGTTGAAATCGTCGTGAGGAGAGATTTCTGCAATTAGGTCACACGCGCCGTCCCCGCCGCCAGCCAAAGCTTGGGAACATAATCTTCATCCCGGTTTGCTCGTCGCAACTATCCAATCGATTTTGGTTGATTTTGTGCCGTTTAATGTATATTGGTGTTTTATCGAATATGGTGAATTTTTTGATTGGAATTATCGTAAACTTTGTACTTCAATTAGGCAGGGTTGATGTGGTTTTGGATTGTGTATTGATGGTGTGGTGTTGAGACGTGTGGATTGTCGTATGAATGTGGAGGATCGAGTTATGTAGCTTGTGTTGTCATATGAATGATTGGAGGTCTTGTGGAACCTGAACCCTGAGGTACTCGGAGCCTTGGTTGGGCTCATACATGGAGTGAATGCCTCAATCTCAGTCGTTGTCCTTGCTGCTGCTCCGATCAAACTTGATCTTTCATCGATCGATTTGAATGGATCGGCTACATATCTCAGCTATGTATCTGGTTTCTAAACTCAATGACTGCATCTGTTGCTTCTACTATTGATGGCCTTAGCTTGGTAAGTGAGATGTAGGATAGTCTGAAGACAATCTATTCCAGAACTGAAAACCTGATAAAGGTATTTCAGCTTCAATTGAAAATTGATGCGAAGGTCGAGGAATAGAAGTCTATTCAGGAGTATTCTATTTGCCTAAAGCGATTATGGGATGAGATGGATCACAATGACCCCTTATCTAGTTGCAGTGACTCAAAATGCAAGATGCGACAACGCTACGAAAAAGGAGGACTATGAATTCGATCTTTCACTCGAGAAGATCAGTTTTATTGTCCTAGACCAAGATTCCATCATTGGATGAAGCTATTGCTGCTATGATTCAGGTGGATAGTGAGATGAGACACTCTACGCCGAGTGTAGTTTCAAGTGAGAAGGCGTTAGTTACTACTAGTCCACGGGTAATTGGAGTCCATGTGAGACTCGCAGTTGTTATTAGTATGGGGCGGTTGGCCGCTTGATGGAGTCTCGTCTGAAGATGTCCTGTGAGAGAGATTTTGGAGGTAGAGGTAGAGATCGCGGAGGTAGGAGAGGTGGTTCTAGGAGTGGTGGGCGAGGACGCTATCGCACAAACTTGATGGTGGATGCTAATGAGGAGGAGACTATAGGGAGTACTGTTCCAATTGAGGAGGATTGAGCATCCTTTGACGTACTCCAGAGGAAACTCAAAAGCATGAGGATAGGTACTGATACACCTACCACATCTTACTTCTCTGGTCAGGTTTCTTTGGCCTCAGGTTTCACAAGTATGTATGATTCACTAGCCATGGCGTCCTTTCCTACTGCTGGCTCATTAGATTGGATCATTGAATCTGCAGCTTCTGGACACTTGACGGGTGCTATTAGGGTCTTTAGCTCCTATACTCCTTTAGCAAATCCGTTGAGTGTTAAGACAGGTGATAACATTGATCGACCAGTAGTGGATAAGGATACAATGCACTGTACCAACATTTTGACTTTGTCCAAAGTTTCTCATGCTGCTTCATTTCTCATTAACCTCCTATTCATAAATGTTATTATTAATCAATTAAATTGTACTGTATTGTTTGATACACCTCAGGTGATCTTATGGGAGAAAATGACAGACATGGTACTTGGGATTGGGACATAGCATTGTGCTTGTCGTACATGGATCGAAAAGGATTACACTCAGCCCTTTCATCCATCATGGAGAGACATGGAGGAGAGACAGTACTGTGGAATACCTAATGTTTCACCATAGGCGATTAGGTCATCCCTCTTTCTTGACTTTGAGTCGACTTTATCCTCACCTATTTGTTACAGTGAACAAAGAGAAGTTAATTTGTGATGCTTTGGAGTTGGGAAGCATACCAGAAGTTCTTATGTTATCTCTGGTAGTTGTAATTTGCATATTTTTGATTTGGTACATTCAGATGTATGGGGGCCCTTTCAAACAGTAATATTCAATAAATTTTGTTACTTTGTATCTTTTGTTGATTTTTGCTCTCTTGTCACTTGGTTATATTTAATGAAAAACAAGAGTGGTGTACTTGCCTATTTCAAGAATTTTCACAAAGGAGTAAAGACGCAATATGGTGAAGTAGTAAAGGGGTTAAGATCTGATAATCGGACAGAATACACCAACAGAGCGCTCACAAAATATTTGTCATCACAGGTTATTAAGCATCAAACTACATGCCCATACACACCAGAGAAAAATGGGGTAGCTAAGAGGAAAAATCGACATCTTCTTGAGGTGGCTAGAAGTTTGATGTTCACCAGAATTTTTCAAAATATTTGTGGGGACAAGCAGTTCTTACAGCCACATTCCTGATTAACCGGATACCATCTCGAGTGTTAGATTGGA
>JAOWBN010221963.1:0-13159 GCA_028565015.1 Pinguicula moranensis | reverse complement strand
TGTCTCTTTTGAATGTTGTTTTATCTTCCCTTCCTGCCCTCTATTTTTCCTGTTACAAAGCTCCCAAATTTATTGTCAATAATTTGACCACAATTCAAAGGAAATTCTTCTGGAGCGGACCTGCTGACAGAAAAGTTTGTGCCTATCTTCATGGGACAAAATCACTACAAGTGTTCTTAATGGGGGTTTAGGGGCTCGCTGTCTTTCATCTTTCAATGCCTCTATGTTAGGTAAATGGGGATTGTTGATTCTCAATGATGATCCATGTCCTTTAAATGATATTTTGAGATCAAAGTATGGAGATCCTCACTCTACATTGCAGGTTGCAGAGTTTTACACCCTCTTGTTAGCAGAACCATGTTGGCAGGCCTAGAGCTAGGTCCTATGTTTCTGAGTGGTTATCTGGCATCCAAGATACGTTGAACTGTCACTGGTTCTCTGAAAATGTAAGCCTGCAACTTGGATATGGGGAGCGCATTAGATTCTGGACTGACAAGTGGCTCAATAATCAATCTCTTGCTGTAACTTATCCGAGGCTTTTTAGGAATGAATCATTTAAAGACATCACTGTTGCTAAAGCTGGTAGATGGTCCAATGGCACATGGTTATGGTGTTGGAGGTGGATAAGGGAAACTAGAGTCTCTGAATTATCTGACCTGAGGGACTTACAGAGCTCCATACAGTCCAGTTCTCCTCAGGTTCTAACTCCGGATAGGTACATCTTCAAGACCAATCATCAAGGATCTTATTCTACCATGGAAGCTTATAGTATCATCTCAGCAGGTTCTCAACACGTTTTTCTAGCTTCTCAACTTGCACTAACAAGGCATATTTGGAACAGTTTTGCTCCAAAAAAAGTGAGTCTTTTTGTCTGGAAACTTGTCCAAAAAGCAATTCCTATAAAGGACACTCTACGGAGGAGAGGTGTGATTCCACTCAACTAGGAGATCGCTTATCCTATGTGCCATAATCAGGATGAGACTGCTGAACACCGCTTTATAGTCTGCCCAGTTAGTATCCATATGTGGCAGAATGTTGCAGCATGGCTATCCTTGCCTCAGCTGCCAACATTAGCCGTGGGATCTCTAACTTCAAATATGTAGGATTTCTCTGACATTGCTCCTCCAGGGGTGAATCTACCTTCTTGGAACACCATTTGGATGTCAACCATGTGGTCTTTATGGAAGGTAAGGAATAGAGCACATTTTTCTTCCATTATGCCTCACAACTATCTTCTTTTACACACCATACGGATGAATGCTTGGCTATGGTTGAGGGAGAGAAGGCAGTCTATTCTATTTCATTATAGCTTCAATGATTGGTTGATGCATCCACAGGTATGTATACACTTCTAGTATGAATGGTTTGCAGTATAACATCTTTTGATTCATACTTTATCCTAACAGTTGTAGTGATATATGATGATGTTCTGGAGATTTTAGCATCCCTGGCTTTGTGCATTTTATTGCTTCACCCCCTTTTTGAGGTACATGTTAGGAGCAATCTGCTATGCATCCTGAGCTCACTGTTATGAGGTTGTAAGTAGCCTGCTGTTTCAACATAGTGTATGTAGTGGTAAAATTCATCAGCAACCACTGACTTGTTCCACGGCTCGAAAGCCATTGAAATTTCTTGGTGCTAGGTTACTTGGATTTGTGTCTGTGGTACAGGTTAGGTACAACATAAGGGTGCACTGGGCATAAGCTCATCAAGTGCCATTCAGCACATCCGTGTTCTACACTTGGCCAAACATAATGCCCCATTGATCACTCTCTAGCAGTCTGACGAATCTTCATGTGCTCAAGGCTACGTTTTTTGGTTGAAGTGAAGTTCTGGACAAAAGTGACTAAATCAAGGTTTAACCATCAAGGCACATTGATGCTCAAAGAGGAATGTTGGCTGTGGTTGAAGGCCAAAAGGAAACTCCAACGTCTGGTTGACAGGATGCAATCTATCTGCCAGATGTCTATTTGCTACATGGAAGCGCTGGATACAATTCAAACAAAGATTTCCAGCCTCTTTGAATAGCACAAATGGTGCTAAATTGTAGGTTTATGTAACTGAGGGTGGTAATGTGGTGTGATGGGTTTATCAGCAATCAAACGACTTTGATTCTATAAGGTTCACAGGCTGAGCAATGTCAACTACTATGGTAAAGACCCCTGCTGTCATACTTTTGTATGGCTTCCTGCGTAGTTGAATGTCAGTAGATCAATGTTCCTGATACCTTTAAGTCTTTGCTTATTGGTTTTCAGTAACAATCTCAAGACTATGATACTTCTCGGTGTGCAGGCCGAGTTGGGTTTTTGATGCTGTAAAGAACCCTGTAGTCATTTTATGGCAACCTGCATAGCTGCAGGTCAATTGATCAATGTTGTGGAAACCCCCCGCTTCATTCCACCCTACAGTGGCCTCTGGATGGTGTACCTTATCGTTTTTCACTGTTTATGCTTTTTTATGCTTTCTTATCGCTTGTAAGAAAGTTGTACCAATTTCTTTATTAATGAATTTGGCTTACCAAAAAGAAAAGTCTGCTCAAGGTGGCATTCACCTTACTCATGTATTTTATCATGTTCTCTTCAAATGAGGGTTTCTTCTCTTCTTACCTTTTCTCTCCAAAATCGGGTGGAGAATTGGTGTTTGACCTCCATTGGTTTGATGATCCTCCCTGAGGATAATTGTTTTCATTTTCATCTTTCCATCACCCTACCTGGGCTCTCCAGATATCAGTTTGATTTAAGTATGGACCCTAGTTAAAATTGGGACGTCGATCATTGATTTAATTGATCGATTCATTGATTAGATAACACTGATCAATATGATGGTTCCCTTGACAAACTCCATAGCTCAGAGTTTACCACCTACATTGAGCTGAAAGTTGTTGAAACCCCTAGCTAATTTCTCGATCTCTGCCTCGAGATTGGTGAGACGATCTTCATCAATAGTTCCTCCTCCAATGGCTTGTTGCTTGGGTGTCAATATTCTCTCATGGGGCCACGAGTATTCATTCTCAGCCAACTTAGTGAATAAGTCTCTAAGTTCATCCATGGATTTGTCTTTCAGAGTTCCTACAGCACATGCATTCACCATTGCCATGGCTTCCATGGTTAGACTCTTGAAGAATACTTCCAAATCTCTTCCATTCTTTAGGCCATGGTTAGAAAACTTCCTCACCAACTCTTGGAACCTCAACCATGTTTTTGAAAATGCTTCGTCTTGAAATTGTTGGAATTGCAAGACTTCCATATGAAGCTTCTCGACTTTTGACTGTGGGAAGTACTTGAGAAGAAATTTCCTTCTGATTTCCTCGAAAGATTCCAAGTTAAAACCCATTATTGAGTCGAGCCAAAAACTTTATTTTTTTAGGTAGATCGAATTTAAGTACAAAACCAAGTTAAATTACTTAAAAATACTAACTTTACCGCAAGCATACAGGTGTAGTTGTGTAAGTGAAAATGGGGTTGAATCCCATAGGGAATGTTCGGTGTTAAGAGTTGATTCAAGCGTGACTACCTAAACTATTATGCATATAATTCACACAAATGAACATAAAAAGATGAAACTTGTTTATGGATTTTTAATATAAGAAGACATTAATATAAACTAAGAATTGTGTAACTACCAATGAAATTCTAACACGATCACGAGAAGATAGATAGGGATTATGAGATACTCCTAAGTATGACTAGGGTGACTTCAATTACCTCATTTTATACAAGCTTACATGCCAAGATTAAACTGATTAGGGATGATGCTTTTACGCTCTAGTTTTCTATGTTTAGTACTCCTAAAATTGTTGACTAACTCTCCCTGTCGAGTTATACCTAGCCATGTTTCAACTAACCCAACTGCATCTACCTACACTTAAGGTCAAAGTAAATAAGAGACTCATTCGAGTGCATGTTCACATTAACAATTAAGTGCAAGAAATCCAGTTTTACCTACCTTATATCTAAGCATATGTTTCAAGTTCCATTTGACAATTATCGCACAATATGACAATAAAGAGTTAACTAATATTGTGTATTTTCACGTAATTTATTTGGCCAAAATAAATCACATGCATTTACTAGTTTAGTTTGTCAAAGAGACTAATCACAAATAACCAAAACATGAAACTCACATTCATCTACATAAAATCACCCACCGTCTGTCAACTTAGGATAATAACAATAAAGTAGCATTGCATATTTAATTTAGAACACCACCACATAAATTTAAACAATGAAAATATAATTAAAACATAAGAATTCAGAAAACTCCCTTGAAGAAGAGATCTAATCCTAGCTTTAATTCACAATCTTTAGGTGGTGAGAACTTCCAAATCAAACGCCCAATTTTTTTTTTGCTGTAACTTTTTTCTTGTTTCCTCTCCTTCTTTCTTCTCTTCCACTGCATCAACCTTCCTTCTTTTGATTTTTTTGTTCTTGTTTTCTTCCTTCTATTTTTTTCTTTGGCTGCGTCAATTTCTTCTCCATCCATCTTTTCAACTTCCTCTCCTCGTAAATTTCCTTCTCCTCTTCAATTCTTTTTGTTTTTTCTTGACCTTTTGTTTTCTCCACCCTTCTGCCGTCGCAGCCATTCCCTTCGTCACCTTTTCTTTTCTTTCTCTTTTTGGCCGCTTGAATTTCTGCTTCCGTCACCTTTTTCTTCTTCTTTTATTCTCCCTTCTTCTTTTTATTCTTTTCTCCCTCTCCAGAATTCTTTTCCTCCTACAAAATTAGGGCTCCTTTTCTCCTATCCTTTGGGCTTTGAATTGAATTAATAGAAATTGGTTTTCCCATTGGAATGCTAGGCCCAAAATCTCTTTTCTTTGATGAATTTCCCTAAAAAATTATAAAACAATTAAAGTGAGATTTATACCATTTTTTCAATAACATTTACAAAAATGAGTCTTTTATAATAACCAACAAGTGTAAAATCATAAGGAAAAAATAGATTTATTTGATTTGCATCAGTCATACATTGGACTCGAGAGTATTTACATATATGACAAAACAAGAGTACTATGTACATCAAACTTGTTCTTCTCTTCTCTCCGTATGGTGTAGCTACCTATATCCTTGAATGTTATAAAAGAAATTACTTAGCTACTCTTTGAAATACAGAGTATACTTATTTTTTTATTTTTTTTCGCTGTTACTTTTGCTTCTTCCTATCCATCACTTGTCCCAATCTTGGCTTAGGCTCTGAGGGGTTACTTTGAATCAAAGAAAATTGTTTGGATTTTCAATTGGTCTTAGCCTAAAGTCGGATACCTTCTCCAAAATAAAACTTTTTTTTTGAAGTTTCTCCCCAGTTTTGTCCATGGCTGATTTATCTTATGCATCGGAAGTCATTTTTCTCTCTCTTTTTTATTTTAGTATGGTGCCAACTGTAAAAGCAGATGAAAAGCATACAGAAGAATAACTACGTAGGTAGAATCATGCACATAATCCAAAACATACAAAGTTCAATGCAAAACATCAACAGCAAAACAAATAATTTAAAAGTTCACCAAATAAATAAATAGTTAGGCAGATCACTAGTCAGTTAATTACCCTATCTCCAAATTTAGCATTCATTGCCCCCTGTGGATAAAGAGATTAGGAGTTCAAGCAATACTCCCCTTAAGGCAGGCAAAGCCATTCTTCATTCAGAGTTTGATCCCACCAAGTTGTAAGTGTGTTCTCCATCGTCAACATCCTCTTCCTCTTCTTCGTCCTCCTCCTCGTCCTCTTCTTTTCAAGTCCAGTCCCAGTGGCTGCCTCGCTTGATGGTGCAGATGGAGCAAAGGTCAGTGGAGGTGGTAGTAGGCTGATTGGGTATTGCACCCCCTTCATGGAGGACATCAACACCAAGTTTGTGTATACTGCAGATATGCAACGATAAGAGTGATCCACAAAGGTCTCCTACTGATCTGGGTTTAGAGCAACAATTGTTGGAGGCATTACTGGTGCAAGTTTCTTCAGCTTATGACTCGGAGTTGGTAATTGCAGAGGAGGGAGAGGAGTTTCCAATTTGGCTTTACCTTTGGACTTGGAGGTGGTAGGTGCAACAGATTTCACTGGGGTGGCTTCAGTCATGGTTCCTTGGCGGTTAGAGTAAGCACCCAATTTACTTATCAGCGAAGGCCTAATATCCATAGTAGGAGGAAACATCTTCCCATCATCAGCCAAATCTACCCCATCCTTCAGACACATAGTAGTGATTAACAATGGGAAGTGCAGTGAGCTGAGCCGCTTCTCCAATGCAGCCAGACTCTCCATAATATCTTTGTATATGACTTTCCCCACATCTATGCTTCAGCCATTTTCAATGGCATAGATGAGCAACAATCGTTTTAGCTTAATGTCTCCTGTGTTGGGCATGCATCCCGATGCAAAACCGCTCTCCTGAATCACATCCAACACAACCACAATAGCATCATAAAAATCTTTAGCTATAGTATTCGCAAACTGCTCGTTGACACCAGATTTAGTAAGCTTTGCTTTCTTAGGAGGCATGCTTTTAGGCTCAAAAAATACTGGAAAAATGAGTTCGGGTGAGCCATTACTTACTATGAAGTACCGTAGAAAACTTGCACTCTGACAAATTCTTGGTTCTGAAGTGACGTGACTGCACAGTGCATCCAAGAGGGTGTTGTCGTTTAGGGTTAGTCGTTGTCGGAACTTGAGTTGCTGCTCAAGGTTGGACAACTGCTATGTTTTTATACCGAGACCTGAGTGGGCCTTTATTTTAATCCATGGCCATTACTTTATCTTTATTGGGTCAGACGTGGGTGAAGAAAAATTAACTAGTATGGAAACTGTGCATGAACTTGACGTGTTGATCATGAACATTGAATGACAAATTGGGGCTTCTCCTCATAGTTTCTACACCATGATAATTTTTGCTTGATCTTCCGGTGGTTGTGTTCCAGTAAATAACCCAGCAAAATATACCAATAGATGTTAGCCTGTGATGACTAATCAAAACGTAAATAACATTAATTTACATTTTTAAGGAATATACATACTAATAACTGCCATTCCCCAAACTTAACACATTTAATAATATAATGTTGATTGAGTTAAGTAGAGATGTTAAGGGTACATCCCTGAGTGGTGCAAAATAATAGATCTTGCATTGCCTCCCAAAGCAGCGCTTCTTTATTGTCTTTAGCTAGACATCCTGAAATTGCTTCAGTAAGCAGAGGCATTTAGCCTCTCTAACATGTTGTAACCTTCATCATATGGTTTCAGCCGTTGTCCATTCACTTTGAAGGTGCCTTTATCCAAATGAGCAATCTTTGTTGCTCTAGATGGAAATACTTGAGTAATCTCAAAGGGTCCAGACCATCTGGATTTCAATTTTCCTGGAAAGAATTTAAGTATGGAGTTGAAAAAGAATACCTTTTGTCCATGGTGGAAATGGCGCTTGAGTATGTATTTATCATGTAATGACTTTGTCTTTTCCTTGTACCTTTTGGCATTCTCATATGCATTATTCCTCCATTCATCCAATTCACTCAATTGCAATAACCTCTTTTCTCCTGCTGCCTTCATGTTATAATTCAAGTTACGCCTGGCCCAATAGGCTCTATGTTCCAACTCCATGGGTAGCTGACAAACTTTTCCATAGACTAAACGATATGGAGACATGCCAATTGGCGTTTTATAGGCAGTTCTGTAGGCCCAAAGTGCATCGTCAAGTCTTAATGTCCAATTTTTTTGGGATGCTCTCACTATTATTTTCTAAGATTGCTTTTATTTCTCTATTTGATACTTTAGCTTGTCCATTAGATTGAGGATGATATGCCAAAGAAGTATGTGTCGAACTCCATATTTCCTCAGCAATGCTTTAAAGATTTTGTTGCAGAAGTGTGCTCTTCCATCACTCACAATGCATCTAGGTGTACCAAATCTTGAAAAGATATGTTTGTGCAGAAGTCTTAGTACTACTGCGACATCACTTGAGGGTGTGGCTATTGCCTCAACCCATTTGGAGACATAATCCATTTCAACTAATCTATACTTTTTCCCCACAGATAGAGGAAACGGCCCCATGAAATCAAATCCCCACACATCGAAGATCTCAACTTCCAACACAATTTGCCGAGGCATTTCACTCTTTGAGATTTGTCCCATTCTTTGACATCTGTCGCATTTGGTGACGAACTCCTGTGCATCTTTGAATAGTGTAGGCCAGTAGAATCCACACTGCGGTACCTTGATTGTAGTCCTATTGCCTCCAAAGTGTCCCCCACATTCCAATGTATGGCAGTGAGTTAAAATAGAATGCATTTCTTCTTCTGGAACACATTTGCGAATTACCTTATATGAGCAATATTTATACAATACAGGTTCATCCCACAAATATAACTTCACTTGGGAGAAAAACATTTTATTTTGTTGCCATGATGATCCATAGGAATAATCCTGCATGCAAGATAGTTTGCAATATTTGCAAACCAGGGCTATGTACTTCCTTGGACAACCAACGGTCTTTCATCTGTAAAAGAATCATTGATTGGGATGCTGTCCATTTCATTGCCATTAAAGTTTTCTAGACGTGAGAGATGATCAGACACTACATTTTCAGACCCCTTCTTATCTATGATTTCAATATCAAACTCTTGTAGGAGTAAAATCCATCTGATCAGCCCTGAGTTTGCATCCTATTTCATCATGAAATATTGAATGTCTGAATGATCAGTATACACTACTACTTTGCTTCAAAAAATGTAGGGCTAACAGCTCCTTTTCTGTGGTGGCATAATTTATTTAAGCTGCATTCAATGTTCTACTTGCATAGTAAATTGTGCTAAATACTTTTCTTTTCCTCTGGCCAAGAACTGATCCTACTGCGTAGTCACTTGCATCACGCATAATTTCAAAAGGTTCACTCCTATCAGGTGCATCAATAATAGGGGTGATGGTCAACTTATCCTTCAAGAAATTGAATGTTTTTAAACAATTATTCTCAAACTCAAATTTTGTATTTTTTTCCAGCAGCTTGCATAGTGGTCTGATAATGTGTGAAAAATCTTTTATAAACCTTCAACAAAAGCCTGCATGGCCCAAGAAGCTTCTAATTCATTTGACAAAATTTGGTGGTGGCAGTTTGGCAATGACTTCTATTTTTGCTCTGTCAACTTCTATCCAAACTTGACACCTTGTGTCCCAGCACAATTCCTTCCTGTACCATAAAGTGACATTTTTCTCAGTTGAGTACCAAAATAAGAGAGTTCACACCTTGTCAGCACCAATTGTAAATTTTTCAGACATCCTTCAAATGATGCTCCCACCACAGAGAAGTCAGCCATGAAGACTTCAATGATGCGCTCCACCATGTTAGAGAAAATAAAGGTCATGCACCTCTGAAAGGTAGCCAGAGCATTGCTAAGTCCAAATGGCATTATGCGGAATGCAAATGTTCTACAGGGGCAAGTAAAGGTAGTCTTTTGCTGGTCTTCAAGTGCTATGTAAATTTTTTTGTATCCAGAGTAGCCATCCAGATAACAGTAGAACTTATGGCCTGCTAAACGATCTAACATCAGGTCAATAAAAGGTAAGGGGTAATGATCCTTTCTTGTGGCCTTGTTCAGTTCTCTTTAATCCATACAGATTCTCCATCCAATGACTGTCCGCTTGGGAATAAGTTCATTCTTGTCATTAACCTCCGCTGTCATACCTCCTTTCTATAGGACACACTGAACTGGACTGATCCAACTATTATCCGAAATAGGGTATACCACTTCAGCATCCAACCATTTAAAGATCTCTTTCTTAACTACCTCTATCATGATAAGGTTTAGTTTTTTTTGGAAACTACCACTGGTTTGCTTCATTCTTCTAAGAATATTCGGTGCATGCACACAGATGGACTAAATCCTTTTATATTTGCCAAGGTCCATCCTATGGCACATTTGTGATCCCTGAGCACACGCAGCAGACTGTCTTCTTGTTTAATAATGCATACTTTAAGTGTGTGGGCAATGGTTTGAGCTCCAAAATAGGTGGTTGCTTGATTGAAGTGCTCTAAGATGTAGGGCGTTCTCCCAAAGTTTCAAAATAATATTTTTCCTGATCGTCATTAGCATCTAACTAGTTGGTGCATTCTTTGACTCTAGGATCTTCTAGGATAATGGGATCAGAACTGACTAAACAATTTTCCAGATCACTCTAGTGGTATGCATAGTCAGGCTGGCTGAATTGTTCAGTAGCCTCTACACTCAAGAAATATTCTCTGTGGTCATGCTGTTTCATTGCCCGAAACACATTAAATTTAGTCTCTTTCACTTGGACTCTTAGAATCAGCTCTTTTCTTTGGAAATCAATGAGTGCACCTCCTGTTGCTAGAAATGGCCTTTCTAGAATAATGTGGATATCTCTATCTTCCTACATATACAAAATAATGAAATCAGTTGTGAAGATAAATTTATCCACTTTGATAAGGACATCTTCAATGGTTTCTCTAGGGTACTTGGTGGATCTATCTGCCAAATGTAAGGAGATTGTGGCGGGCCTGGTTTCGCCTAATCCCAGCTTCTGGAAAATTAACAGAGGCATAAGATTAATGCTTGCACTTAGATCGCACAAAGCTCTGGCAAATGTAGAATTTTCAATAGAACAGAGGATAGTAAAACTCCTTGTATCTTGTAGTTCGGTGGAAACTTTTTTTGGAGGATAACACTGCATTCCTCTGTTAGAGCCACAGTCTCATAATCTCTAAATCCTAGTTGGATAGAATATCCTTCATGAATTTCCCGTAGCATGTCATATGCTACAAAGCTTCTGCAAATAGAATGTTAATAAGCAGTTTCTTAAAAACATCTATAAACTGTTGGAACTACTTGTACAATTTTCCTTGTTTTAATATTTGTGGGAATGGAACTGGTACTTTCTATTCTTCCTATTTATGAAGTTTAATTTCTTCAAACTTTTTGGCCTCTTCCTTTTTTTAGTGGCGTGGTATCATTGGACAAAATTTCTACTTCTTTCCTACTTCTTAGGGTTATAGCTCGGCATTATCCCTTAGGATTCACTTTAGTGCAGCTTGGCAATGTTTCAGGGGGCCTCTCTGCTAACTGCTTTGCTAATTGTCCCACCTGAGCTTCCAAATTCCTCATAGCTATTGTTTGATCCTTGAAGTTAACCCTTGTTTGTTGCATAAATCCCTATGATGTGGTGGCCAACTGTGCAACTAAATCTTGAAGGTTTTGGTTGTTCTTTGCAGTCAATGTCACTTGAGTGATCAGATCATCTGAGGTCAAATGTTGATATTGCAGGTTCCCTTGTGGCCTCTGCACCTGTTGTTGACCTTGGAAAGGCCTTGGTCCTTGAAATGGTATTTGTCCTGGATGATTCAGCACATGTTGATTGTTGCTCCATGAAAACTTTGCATGATCATTCTTTCGTAGATTGAAGTTTTGATATCTTGGCTTATTTGATACATAATTCAGTTGCTCCATGGGGATGTTATCCATTGATGATAGCTCTTGACATTGATCTCTGTGATGCGGTCCTCCAAACATCTCATAGGATAATGGCTGAACTACCATTACTGGTCTTGGAGCTCCATTTTGGCTAAATAAGGCTTCAAGCCTGGAGTCTATGGCATGCATTGCATGCCATCAATGTATCCACCTTATCTACTTCATATCTTTCCCCAATTTTTTTGTTACATTCTCTCAGTGGTCCATCTGTAATAGCACTGCACCATGGTTTCTAAGAGCGGGTAAGCTTCATTGTATGATTTTTTCATGATTGTCCCTTCGGCTACTGCATCTATTTCTCTTATGGTTGTGTTCTTCAGCTCATTATAAAATGCTTGGATTTGCCTCCATTGTGGTAGCCCATGGTTTCGACAACTCCTCCATAAATCCTTAAATCTCTCCAAGAATTCATACAACGTCTCCGTGTCTCTCTGTTTGAATGATGTAATTTCACTCAATAATCTTGCTGTCATGGAGGATGGAAAGAATTGAATGAGAATTGCTACCTTAAGTCTTCCCAATCGTGTACTGAGTCTGGAGGTACCACTTGCAACCATTTCTTTACTTTAGCTCTGAGTGAAAATGGAAACAACCTTAATTTGATAGCATCTGAAGTCACTCCTCCATACTTAAGAGTGTCACATATTTTCCCAAAAGCACTTATATGTAAATTGGGATCTTCTGTGGCCCCTCCCCCATAGGTGGAATGTTGCATCAGTAGCTGAATAGTGGATGATTTTAACTCGAAGTTGCTAGCCTGAATTGTTGGTTTCCTTATGGAGAGAACTGCTTCATCTGCACGAGGCAGGGCAAAATCTTCCATAGGAACATCATCTTTATCTTGTACCACAGCGACATTCCTCTGGTCTCTATCCTCGTCTTCCGGGCATTACATTTTGTCCCTTGCTCCTTGTTGAACTCTATTTCTGGCTTGAAAAGTTCTTTCAATTACCGAATCAAACTCTTCACTAGAGGAGTCACTTCCCTATTGATTCATACAATGCCTGCAAATGAAGTTCCGAAAATTAAAACTACAAGAAATTAAAGTTCAATCTAGCTAAAACTTGCTTGGCATTAATCTTGTTTAAACTGCCAATCCCCAGCAACGGCGCCAAAAACTTGACGTGCACAGACGTGATGTACTTTTAGGTGCAAGTGTACACATCGCATAAGTCATAAAGTGATGATAAGGATGTCGAACCTCAGGGATCAGGATAAATAATCACTAACATTCACAAGTTTCGTGCAATTTGAACATAATAAAACTGAGTTGATATTGATACTACTCTAATCATTAAGCTATAGATTAGGCACTTTCTCTCTCTACGAAAATTGCTCTGAGATCTCTCTAACCTACCTCTGAACAATTCGCACATGCGCACCTACGACCGCCCATAATGGAGGAGGCAGAGATGCCGCCTTCGCATGCCCCATCGTTGGGGGGTGACCCATTGCCGAATCAAGAGCCCATTGGCGAGCAGCAACAAGGAAAAGACCGACGGCCGAAACAGGACGGTCAAAAGGATGGAAGATTCTGGATTGATGCAAAGCGCCTTCGCGCGGAAGGCATTACTTTCTTTTATACCGAGTTTTCGGCTGATTGGACGGACGATGCAATGAGACAAATCTTCGCGGAAATGGGGGAGATCTCGAGCATCACGACACCGAAGAAACTGGATAAGTTGGGAAACAAATTCGGAT
>JAOWBN010221962.1:0-25074 GCA_028565015.1 Pinguicula moranensis | reverse complement strand
GTACAAGGCTGATGATAGCCTTGAAAATCACAAGACTCGCCTCATGGTCCTCGGAAATCGTCAAACTGAGGCCACAAAACCTTTACTCTGATTGTTAAGTTGGTTATAGTTTGTACGCATTTAGTCGTTGCAGTGATTGTCGGTTGGGAGTTGCATTAGATGGATGTACGCAATGCCTTTCTTCATGATGATTTCGATGAGGAGGTATATATGCAACCGCCCCTAGGTTTTTCTGAAGTCACTGGGCAAGTTTGTAAGCTTTGAAAGTCGCTTTATGGTCTTTGACAAGCACCGCGATGTTGGTTTTCTACATTTTCCCCGCTCTCCTTGCCTATGGTTTTGTGCAGTCTCCCTCTGATACTTATTTGTTCACTTATATAAAGGAGACTCTATGTCTTCATGTTCTGGTGTACATTGATAATTTGATTCTTGCTCAAAACTGTTCACGTCTTCTTGCGAGTTTCAAAGCCTATTTACGCACCCAATTTTGTATGAAGAATCTTGGCATCCTCGAGTATTTCTTAGGGATTGAAGTTGCTCGTAGTGATCGCGGCATATACTTGAACCAACACAAGTACGCACTCATTTCTGAGTGTGGTCTTCATTGTTATACGCTCGCTGCATTCCTATTGGGCAAAATCATCAGTTAGCACTCGTTGATGATGCATTGCTTGGGCAACCGGAGAAGTATCGTCGACTTGTTGGTCGTCTCATTTATCTCACCGTTACTCGCCCCGAGCTTAGTTACTCTGTTCGTGCCCCGAGCTTAGTTACTCTGTTCGTGCCCCGAGCTTACTTACTCTATTGGCTCATTGGTCTGTTGCACTCCGAGTTGTGCATTATCTCAAGGGTCATCCTTTGCAGGGTCTTCTTCTGATGTCCACAAGCTCGCCGATCCATTCTGCATATTGTGACTCTGACTGGCTAGCCGTCCTCTCAATCGTCGTTCTATTTCTAGATATATTCCATTGTTTGGTTCATCACCGATCTCTAGGAAAACAATTAAGTAGGTCATTTTCTTGCGTTCCTATGCTAAGGCTGAGTATCGCTCCTTGGCGGCCTTGTGAGTTGAAAAGGCTAAGCAGCCTTTTAGCCACTTTTGGAGTTACATATACCATTCATGTTCGTGTTTCTTGCGATAGTCAGGCTACCATGCATATTGCAGCCAATCTTGTGTCCCATGAGCGCACTAAACACATTGAGATTGACTGTCACTTTGTTCACAATGTGGTGAAGAGTAGATTTATCGCACCTTTGTACGTTCATACCTCTCGGCAATCGGCGAACATCACAAAGACTCCCGGTGCTGAACAGTTTAATGTATTCTTTTACAAGTTGGGCTTTTGTGATCTCCATGCTCCAACTTGAGGGAGAGTATTGAGACATCATATATGTAAATCACTTAGATATGTTTTTTTTTTTGTTTTTTTGATAATCTAAATTCTATTGATAATAGTAATAATAAGTTTGTACAATGAAGTGAAATGAAAGACAGAAAAACATCCATGTGAACGCTTTACAGAATCTGCTAGCTGGACGTAAGACTAAGTCTTTGATGATGATCTTGATAATGTGCCCACCTCTCTGTCTGCCTCGGTGTAGCTAGGGGTGATCTGGTATATGGCTCCCCTAGCTTCATAGAAGACCACAAAGCAACTCAGCATTCAGTTCATCGCCATTGTCCGCTTTGCAGCAAGTCAAAACATCATGGCTATCAACTTATCAATGCTCCTTTTTATGAGGATATTGGTACATAGCTCGGTTATGATTGCAAAGCTACCCCTGTAATGAAAGAGACAGCTAGGTCGATGGCCATAGTATAAGATCACCGTCAAAGACCAGCTACTGTTATGCTTGCTGCTGGACAACTTGTGAACTTCCTTCCTTTAGTGTAATTGATTTGCGTAAGTGCCGGGTTTTTCTGTCACATTGAGGCAAGAACCTGGCAGGATCTACCATATTTTCCAGAATTTCTCCTGGATATTCATTTGAACTCTGATGTAAGTGTTGAGGTACCAAAATGGTTAGTACCGAAATCTTTAGGTAATTTATGGACTTTGCTATATCCCCTTATGTCTTCAACCTGTACCGCACAAAGACAGTTTCTATTTGGAGCAGTTTACATGATCATCTTTATGTAACCTCCTTTGTTGCCTTCTTCATGTACCTCAAAAAATCTCGCAAGAAAATCAGTAGTTCAACAAGATTAATCATTTCTGTTTCCCATGTCCTTAAACCTCAAATCACTAATAACATGAATTATAGTTTCAATCAATTCATTATCCATAGGAGAGTCGGATCAAATGTGGTATGCGTAAAATGGGAAACCTTGGGTATGATTTGTAAACTTTCTTACTATGCGAGCAGCCTCCCGCACTATTAGCATTCTTTACCTTCATCCTACACAGGTAGACACTTGGAATCAGAAGAACAACCAACTTGAGTCAGGATGTCTCATAGTTTCATAAACACAATAAATAGATCATATCCACTAATAGACCTAGCACCACTAACGACCATGCAATTTGGGACCATAACTATGCATTGAAAATTAAAATAGTATACTAGATATTCAGTCTGCAGAAATAGCTTCAGAATTCAATACACCTTAAAAGCTGTATTATCCAGTCATTTAAAGCATAATGGAAATGTGGTTTTATCTCGTGAGCTTTCATATTAAGCCATGTGTTTATTTGAAGGGCTTGTATTGCTGAAAAAATCACTGGTGTTTCCCCCTAAAGTGCCTTTTATTCCTTAATTTCCAAAGCTGCCAGATGAATGAAATCCAGATAGATTTCCATACATCTATGTTACTTCTTAGTGGTTTCATAGAGTAAAATTCCTGAAATGTGGGCACTGCTGTAAACATTTAGTGATTTGATATCCCCTGATATAGCCACTTCTCCAACTCCTGCCAGAAAGAAAAGGTTATAGGGCAACTGCAGAATAAATGCTCATAATTCTCATGACCTGCACTCCACAGTGTGCAGGGGATCTCCTGGTCAGCTGGGATGATGACTCTGTTCTGCAGGTTTTACTTGATAGAGAGGGACTTTAGCTGGAGCTTCCAAGCAAGGATTTCCTGCTTGGCTTGTGAGTATTTGTTCCAGATCGTGGACAACAACCTAGCCTCCTCATCTGTGAACGGCAAGTCTTGTGCTTCAATCTATTTTAGGTAGATGTATTTAGTACAATATTTTCCAGTTATCTCAGCTCTAAACCAGTATGAATATTGGCTATTTTGCGCAGGATGTGTTCCTTGTAGTAAGGTTGCTAGTTGGTTTAACAGCTGTTGTTCTTCAATGTTCCCCAGTCCTCTTCTCTAAGTAAGGTTCCATCTCCAACTGTTATCTTCCCAATTTCCTGCATCAGAGATATAAATTAGGGGGTTAGCTGAGATTCTATAGAGGAGAGGGAATACTTCTGATAGAGATTCAAGTGTTATCCACTTGTTCTTCCAGAAAAGGATTCCAGTTCCATCCCGAATTTTTATGTCCACATTTTGCATAAAACCAGTTATGGGAAGTGATTTGTTGTATGGTCTTCCACCAAGAGGATGCATATGAGTTCCCTCTTCTTCTTTCTCGCTGTGGGAGGCTAGTAGCTATAGGTAGTCTCAGCGCCCCCAGCTGCAACCTCTTATCTGTTTCATATTTGGACTCCAGAATTTCAGTGACTAGAGAGTTCTTTCCTTGAAAAATTCTGGCACCCCATTTCCCCAGCAGTGCATTTGAACTCTCCGATTCTTTTGATGCCCAGTCCACCTTTGTTTTTGAGTAATGTTATCTTATTCCAAGAGGTCCAGGCTGCTGCTCTCTTACATGCATTTCTTCCCCAAAAAAGATCTCTTTGAAATGTTGTTAGTTTATGCAAAACTGATTTTGGGATATTATAAAAAGACAGAAAGTGCATAGGTAGGGCATTGAGTACAAAATTAATTAGAATCACTTTACCACACACTGACAGAAGGTTGTTCTCCCAGGATTGCAAAATCTGAGATGTTTTTGGATACCATAGGCTGCCATACCGCAACGTTTTGGTTCTTTATGCCTACAGGAAGGCCATGGTATTTGAAGGGGAAGTGTCCTTGCTTGCACCCTACGTATGCAGCCATTTCCTCCACAATTCTGCATCCATGTTTACTCCATAAATGGAGCTTTTGCTGTAGTTAACTTTTAGACCGGATAGTAGTTTAAAGTTTAGGAGGATGGCGTTGAAAGATCTGATTGTATCCCAGCTTGATTCACCAAAAAGTAAGGTGTCATCTACAAATTGCAGATGATAGAGCTCCACCTTCTTCTTTCCAACCTGGAGAGGGTGAACTTATGTAGGCTTGCTGCTCTAAGGAGCAATACAGACAAACCTTCTGCTGTAATATTGAAGAGCAGGGGGGATAATGGATCCCCCTGCCTTAAACCTCTCCGTGGGAGAAACTCTGAGGTAGGGCTGCCGTTAATAAATACAAAACAGGAAGCAGAAGCAAGAATCTCAGCAATCCAGTTAATCCATGCCTCAGGGAAGCTCATCCGCTGCATTGTGGATAAGAGGAAGGACCAATTTAATGTATCAAATGCTTTCTCAAATTCCACTTTGAATATTATGGCAGATTTCCTTAGCTTCCTTAGCTCATCAATGGTCTCATTAGCTATCAAGATATTGTCCGATAGTTGTCTTCCCTTAATGAAAGCCATTTGATGAGGTGAGATAATGTCTTCCATCACAACAACTAACCTTCTTGCAAGTGTTTTAGAAAGGAGTTTAGGCATAGCACCAATAAGAGTTATTGGTCTGAAGTCCTCCACTGTCATTGGGTTTGTTTTCTTTGCTACAAGTGTAATATGAGCAGCATTAGAAATTGTAGTTATTCTACTATTGTAAAATTCCTGCATCATCCGCAGTATCTCATCCTTAAATAGATAACTGAAGTGTTTGATAAAACCAAGATTTAAGCCATCAGGCTCTGGAGTCTTATTCCTGCCACAAGATTTAAGGACTTCAAACATCTCCTACTCTGTGAAAGGTTGTATCAGAGAATTCCTTGCTGAATCAGACAATTTCTTGAACATGTTAGCCCAGAATCTTGGCCTTAGCCAATGATCTTCACTAAATCTACTCTGAAAATGTTTTCTGAAACAGTTCTTCACCTCTTGCACATCATCTATCCAGATTTGATTCTCCCATACTCCTATGATGGTACTTATGCTCCTGCGTTTATTAATGCATCTGTGATAGTAAGCAGTATTAATATCACCTAATTTAAGCCCTTGAAGCCTTGATTTGTGATAATATGTAGTATCCAACATGTGAGTCACTTTGTGCAGTTCTTCCCAAAGGATCTTTGCCCTCTACTGTAAATCATCCGAGATTGTATCACCTGATTCAACTTCAAGTTCCAGCTGTTTGAGTGAGTTTAACCCCTTATTTCTCTCTACAGAAAAATTCCTTGGCGCATCAAGGTTCCATTTCTTCACTCCTGCTCTGATTTCTCGGATCTTATGTTTAAGTCTTTGTCCTGCATATCTGAAGTTACACGGTTGGTTCCAAATACACTATATCAGATTTATCATCTTCTAACCAGCAGTTGAGGACCCTAAAAGGTTTGGGGCCCCAGTCTTTTACTATTGATTGCATGGCAACTGGGATGTGATCAAAATCATCCTTGTCCAATCCTATTTGAGACCAGTCAGATGATGAAGACAACCACACATCATTAAGGAAAAACCTGTCCAATTTACTTGTGCATCTCAGGGAACTTGGATACCAAGTATATTTTCTTCTAGCCATGGGAAGAACATGTAGTCCCATATTGTTAATAAACCCCTGGAATGCCAATATTTCAGCACCATAGCTTGATGAGGAGGAACCCTTCCTTTCCTTTTTCTTGATAAGCCAAATTTTCATTAATAAAAAATATGTACAACTTTCTCTCAAGTGATAAGAAAGTGCAAAAACAAAATATAAAAATAAAAAAATGCCCTGATCGTAGGTCTTCTCGCTCAGGATGAGATGAGGTGTGGTTTCCACAGCATTGGTCAAGAGTCAGCTATGCAGGCTGCCATATAATGACTACAGGAGTCTTTACAGTACCAGAAAACCCAGCTCTTCTTGCACACCTTATAGTATCATAGTCGTGAGATTGTTGCTGTAGTCCAAAAAGTAAGGACTTATTGACTAATGCAACATTGATCTGCTGACATTCAACTATGAGGGCAGATATGTCAGCAAGAGTCTTTACCGTAGTGTTTGATATTGCTATGCCTGTTAACCTTATAGCATCGTAGTCATTTGATTGTTGTTTCACCCCCACACACCCTTTCTTGTATATTCATTAAAATTTCTGATTTTGAGCTCAACTCATAGTGGATATCCTCATTTCTTTCTGGATGTCTGTGAGACTCAATCTGTATGAATCATAAGCTCCCTATAGAATAATCTTTCACGTCTTGCTAGTAGCATAATGCATCACAAGTTTGTAATATTCAAACAGCTTTAACTCCATGAGATTTGGTCAAAGTTTTTAAACAATATTGCTCAAACTTGGCTGGCATCCAACGAATATGATGATAGTATGGACAATGGCCTCCCTTCTTTTCCTTCAGGTGTAGGACAGTGTTAAAATCCCCAAAGATGCCCTATTTTTCCTATTCTTTGCCAGAATAATGGTCCTGCAGTTCCTGCCACTGAGCTTCCTTTGATTGCAAATCCGATGGTCCATAAACATTAACCAAATTACATAGCACCGAATCATTACACCACTTACCTGATAGACCAATAAAACCACTACCCAAGAACATACTTGTCTTTACAAATTTATTTTTATTCCATATGCACAGTAACCCCCCTGATTTCCCTTTGGATTCACCGTAGGCCCAATCAAAATCATCATTATACCAGAGTCTCTGACACAACCGCCTGTGGATCGCCTCAAGTTTAATCTCTTGAATTCAAATAAAATCCACTTGTTGTTTCCTAATCATTTGCTGAAGCCTCTTCTTTTTTCCTTGACCCCCAAGACCTCTAACATTATAAGTTATCAACTGCATTGGGTGATGCTTTCTTCCTTACTGCTCTGAGCCTTAGTTGGGCTTTTATGTTGCTACTGAGCACTGTTATTGTTGGATATTTTTTCAAGTTCAGATTTAGCAGCTTCGTAAGAGGGTCCAAAGTCTATACCATGTTCCTCATCAAAATTTATGATCTTATCAATCTCCTATTGGCCTTTCATTACTGAGGTGGATTCAATATGCTTCTGATTTTGCACTGCCAGAGAATGTCTTTTAGATTGTTGATCCATCAACTGATCTATCCATTGATCCAAGGATGTCTTCTCAGTCTCATAATTACCCTCATCTTCTTTCATGACTTGACTCCTAATTCTAGGAGCTGTTTTCCTCAGTAGAGCACTTTTATTTTTTCTTGTCCTTTGAGGAGTTGATTGTAGGATTTCCTTATCAGGATGGGAAAGAGGAGGAAAACTTTCTAGGTCTACAATAATACCGGTCTCAGATGGTAGAGTAGCTATTGGTTCCATTGGATCCAACAACTCCTCAGGGCTTTGAGGAATATTTTTCTGATCATTTGATATGTATATGACCAATTGTTTTCCTCTTTGTCTACTGACTTGACTAGTATTAGAGGTTGGTTCAGGACACCAACCTAGTTTAAGAGGGCTCCAGATGTGCTGACTAGGTGTGGGAGTATCACCATCAGATTTCACTGCTGCATGGGGATCCCTATGCTGTCCTGATCTATCTGACTGTTAACAGTCTTGGCTTGGAAGTCTTCACTGATAGCTGCAACAAATTGGAAGCTAGTGTTAGTTTAAAAAGATTCTAATGAGTACAAGATGTCCTCAGAGACGGAGGATGAGAGCTCAGACCAGTCAATGCTAGATCTCATAGTTTTATCAACTTCCCTTATGCACAATGTGTAATCCTTATTGTTGATGTCAACTTGCAATGAAGGTGGTATGATCTGTGGATATCCAGAAGCAATTGAGTTCCTTCTAGTTGAAATTGCTTCTCGGTGTAGGGGTCAAGACAGATGAATGTCCCTAGATGATGACCAATCTGTTTAAGCATACCTTCATCCCATGCTATCAAGGGCAGACCAAATATTTTTATCCATACGAGTCTACTGCTTGCTACCATATCCTCCTGATCAGACCAGGAAGCTAGTGGACCTTTGAGCCATAAGGATAACCAGTTCAGCTCATGCTTCAGCAAGGTAGGTAAGTCACAAGGCTCTTGTTCCCATAGTAGAACTTTGCCTGATCCCATAGCACTCACAATAATGTTGTAATAGCCAGCTCTTTTAAGTTCTAGTTGGAACTCTCTGAGTTCATGAACAACTCTCAAACTACCAACCCTTCCAGAGGACAACCAAGCATAACTCCTAGCATCACAAGACAACTTTTGTATGGGAGTGGACCCATGCATACACTCTGCTTTGTTACTCTGCTCTTCTCCAGTGTTCTTGATCTTCTGAGCTGCTGTTGTAGGCTTAGTGTGCAGAACAGGGCAAGGCTTTGATGTTTGCCCTTTCTGGAGCTTGGTGAAAGCTACAGGAATCCATTGTAGATTAGTCCTTGAAACAACCTTTAAGGCCTGCTTGTGGTTATTACCCTAAACTTGTTTATTCCTGTCAGCAAAGGCAGTGCCATATTTTGCCAAATTACTTCTAAGCTTATGATGGTCAATCCAAGCGTTGTTTAGCTCGTAGAGTAAGCTGTTCACGTCCTAAATGGTAACAAAGTCAACAAAACCAAAGGGTAGACCATCTCTACCATTTTTCCTGGCAATACGTACCTTGTGTAGCATACCATACTTCTTAAGGATGTTTTCTAAGTTGATGAAGGTTGAACCAGGAGGGAAGTTAGATATAAAGAACATACTTTTATCAAGTATGACCTTGTTACCTATGTCTTTCGGAGGCTTAGCTCTAGTAGCTTGAATTACCTATTCCACCATCGGTTGGCTACGCTGTAAGTTGAGTGCTTTAGCATAGGAGAACCAAGGTTCCACTCTCCGGGGTGGATAAAATATATGTTGGGGGGCTAGCCTGGTGTATATAGGCTGGATAACTCCGACACCAAGACGTCTTGCATATGCGAGGAAGGCTTCAACCTTGTCATGTCTAACTGAAGCATTCCGTCTAAAACTGCCTGAAGCCATCCAGCTGCGTTGCTTCATAAGGTAGGCTTTTTTTCATTTTCCTCACCTGGAATGGCGGTATAGTCCATTGATGTGTCATTTCTGCTCGGCTTTGTAAGAATCTATGAGATTAGCATTGTGCAGCTACAAGAGCTATGGCGAAAAGAGTGTGAAAAGAGTCTGAAGGAGGGGTCTCCCAGGGAATCAATGGTATCCCCTTGGAGAGAGGAGTGAGTATAGGTGAGGAGCGCTAGATCTTGTCGGCGGTGAGTGAAATCGAAGAGTAAGAAGGAGGATCGATCAGGGTTTTACTATTCATGCAAGTCGCACGTACGGAGAGAACAATCTCGACACATTTCCTTGGGAAAAAAATACTAAATCATAATGACATCACTTAGATATGTTAGAACGAATCTAACGAATAAATTAAATATGACAACTGATTTGTACTTCTTGTACGAAAGTGTATAGAACCTTATCTTTAGCCTAATTATGTCACGGACACGAATGATGAGTCTACCAGAGTCTCTGTATAATCCACGTACTCAGATCTTACATTCACAGATGATATGACAATGATTCGAGAGAAACACTGTTTATTTATTTCTGGGTCTCAATACATGAGAATAAGAAAAGTGATTGTGAAATGTGTACTAAACGCACTATTTATATAGGGAGATATTAGGGTTTAAGAATTAGTAATTAATTAAATAATTAACAAATAATTATTTATATAATTACACTTTTAACCTTAACCCTAATAAGCTATTAAAAGATTATTTTCTCCAACAGCTCCCACTCAGCTATATAAGCCGTACGACAAAATACAATTTTTAAAATCTCCCGATGCTTGCGAGAAATGAGTTGTGCAACCATAAAGTAACTACTAGATGCTATATTAACTTATCATCTAACTAACATGACACTTTCGAAGTAACGATACCCTAAATTCTCTTTGTATCACCGATAGCTATGTATCTCTTTAAGCTATTCAATATTTCATTACATACTTAATGTAATCGTCATGACAAATATGATGAAACTAGACAGATTATTTCCTAGACACTAATTACCATCCATATCGACTTGATTGCTTTCCTATAATGGTCCACTGGATTATACAGATCCTAACCCTTGAATGATATACTAAAGTAGCATCATCAAGTCTCAACTTTAAGCCATAGATTTAATTCAATGAGTAACGTCTAGGTGGACAAACGTATGTCCTTGTGATCACAGAATGACAATCAAAGGATTCTTTTGTCATTTTGACAATGGTCATTCTATGGCACACACAGTATGATATGTGTGTCATGGCCTAACTCCCATTTAGGTGGGCATGTCACTTACGCCATGAAAATCGTAGCCTTGTATAAATACACTTAGTCTTTATACTCTACATTCAGTTTAAAAGCTTTAATGTGAAAACCCAGATATTTCACATTTGATTCACTTTAAAATCTCTTTTTAGACATACTGAAGCGACTTTGCAGAATATTTATCAGTCTCTTCCTTCATGCTACGCAAGCGTATGGACGATTATCCGTGTGATAGGGCTAATCATAAAGTCGTATGACATTTATTGTGACTACATACACTAAATTAATGTTCAATGAAAAGAAAAACGTCAATTTCATTTCATAATAAAATGTTACCAAATCTTGTCCTTATCATTTACAAGATGTGATCAAACCTTACGTAATCCTAGACTCATGACATGAGCTCTAAACACATATCTAGGAATGGTTTTGGTTATTGGATCGGTGATCATCTTGTTGGTAGGAATATATTTTATACTTATATCCATTTTTTTACAGCATCTCGAACAAAGTCGTAGCGTCTCTAGATGTGCTTCGTCGTCTTATGGAATTTTAGATCCTTGGCAAACTGAATTGCTGAAGTATTGTCACAGTTCAACACTACAGGATCATCGGGCCTCAGAGTCAAATGAAGGTACTGTAGAAGCTTCTGAGCCAAAGTGCCTCTTGCACGACACACGACATATTTTGCTTCCATAGTTGACAAATCGATGTATAGCTACACAAAGATATAGCTCCCTCATCAAAGATGAAGGCATATCCAAATGTTGATTTGGACTAATCCAAATCACCTCCCCAATTAGTATCGGTGAATCCCTTCAAATGCAGGTCTCCTCCTTGATAGCTTATAACTAGATCGGCCATTTCACGAAGGTAATGAAAGATCCTATTGATTGTTTGCTAATGAGCAGGCCTCAAGTTGCTTTGGTAATAACTCACCAACCCAGCCGCGAAGCAAATGCCTGGTCGTATACATAACATGGTGTATATCAGAATCTCTATAGCACTTGCATAGGGAACAATACTCATTTCTTCCTTTTCTTTATATGTGTTCAGGCATTGATCGATGCTTAGTGCCAAACCCTTATCAATATGGGTGTCAACAAATTTAGAGTATTGCATCTTGAACCGTTCTAAGATTTTATTCATGTATGCTTGTTGGGACATATCCAGTATTCTCTTAAAACAATTTCTGCAGATCTCCACACCTAGGACATACCTAACTTCACCCATATCCTTCATATCAAAGGTGGAGGATAGCCATTGCTTAGTAGCATTTGTCGTTTCCATGTTGTTTGCAACCAATAGTATGTCATCGACATATAAGGAGAGAAACATGATTTCTTTCTTTGTTTTTAAGACATACATGCATTGGTCTTCATCTATCATGGTAAAGTCAAACGAAGTAATGATTTCATGAAATCGGAAGTACCACAATGTAGAAGGTTTAAGACCATATAAGGATCTTTTAAGACATCATACCTTATCATCTTGTCCCATTAAGACGAACCCAACATGTTAATTAATGTAGATCTCTTCCTCAAGTGTTCCATTAAGGAAGGCAGTCTTTACGTTCATTTGGAATAACTTGACATCCAAATGAGCAACCAGGACCAGAAATAGATGAATAAATGCAATTATCACCACAGAAGAAAATGTCTCTTCATAGTCTATTCGATTTGTGTAAAACCTTTCGCCATGAGTCAGGCTTTGAACTTGTCGATTGATCCATCCGCACCACGCTTACACTTGAATACCCACTTGCATCCAATTGGTTTTCGGCGATGTGGTAGATCAACAATTTTTCAAACCACATTTTTTCGTTTCGAGTCCATTTCATTACTTATGGCACTTAGCCAATTTTTCTCCATCGGGTCCATAGCTTTGTGAAAAGAGGTGGGCTCTTCTAGTTCCAAAGGAGTGCAAGAATACATTTTTCTCGATATGAAAGTATCGTCAATGAATTCTTCCGCATTCACTCGTTCGAATAACATGATCTTATACTTGCCTGGTTGGGGGTCTGCTCCTACTAGATCCTTGGCTCGTGAGGCTGACAGTGTGTGAAAGGTCGCTCCCACTAATCCTCTGGTTTGTGGTGCTTGTAGTCACATCATCATGGCCTATATTTTTAAAATTAATCTTGTTCCTAGTCAAGAAAGATTCAAGACTTACCTCTCTTTCATGTTAGCCCTCATTTGGCAAGTTCCTATCATGAATAGGTGGTATTGCACTATTCTTGGTGATTTGGTTAAACATACTATTTCCCACACCAGGAGATAGTGACATGTCACGTTGTAACTTATACAACTAACCGTCCTATTTTATATCACCGATAGTTGGGAACTAATCCTCTAGAAATTCGACATGGTGATTGTCTATTTTAGTCATGCCCCCATTTGGGTGTTCGCCGAATATTACATATCATCTTGAATGCTCAGCATATCGAATGAACACCTTCTTGATTGCTTTTGGACCAAGTTTGTCATGTCAATGGGTTGGAATGTGCGCATATCCTGCCGAACCCTATGGTCGCATATAGTCCAAAATTGGTTTTCTTCCATTCCATAACTCATATGGAGTGGTGTGCAAATTCTTGTTTAGTACTCGATTGAGGATGTATGTTACTGTGAGCAATGCATCTCTACAAGAGTGAATAGATAGGTTGACTTGCCCCATCATAGACATAATCATGTCAAACAAGGTGCAATTCTTACGTTCCAAAAAATCTTACTATGCCCTTTTCATTACAATACCATTTGAACATATCAGAAAGGTATTCGCAACCACGTTTGGTCCAAAAAATCTTAATGTTTCGGTCCAACTGGGTTTCTACTTCTTCTACATAGCTTTTAAAAATACCAAGTGCTTCGTGGTGATGAGACAACAGATACACGTGTCCAAGACGCGAGTAGTAATCTATGAAGGTGATGAAATAAGAAACTCAATGACGTGCTTTCACGCTCATGGGCCCTCAAATGTCGGAATAAATTAAATCTAAAGAACTTGAGGCTCGCGAAGCCTTATTAAAAGGCTTCTTGCTAGCCTTGCCAGCTAAGTAAGGTTCACACATAGACAACTTATCCGTCGTAAGTGGGTTTAAAAGATCGCACTTAGCAAGTCTGTTTAACCTATCTTGGCCAATGTAACCAAATCTAGCATGCCATTTAACAGATTCAGAAGTTGTATCAATGTTGAAAACTAAGGCAAGGGATGAATCAATAGAATCGTTATAAATATACTCCAAATCAAGAATGCAAAAACTATATTTGTAAGAGCCGTGACCAAACACATCGATATCGTACTCAATGTTTAATGCTCTATGACAAAAATTAAATGAAAAATCCAATTTTAGCAAAGAAACAACAAAAATTAAACAACAACGAACTTCCAGCACATAGATAGTGTCGTGTAACAACAATGTGTTCCCACTATGAAGCTGGAGTTCTTAGGTGCCAATATCGATGATATCCTCTTCATTGCTGTTCACCATGGTTACGCTTTGTGTTCTAGCGCCACAGCGATGAAACTCGACAAATCCAGCACGGTCATTCACTACATGTTGGCTTGCTCCTCAATCAATAATCCATATAGGAAAGGAATTAGCAACTAATGCATGAAAGCAAACACATACTTTGGGGTTATTAGAAGAGTAAGGTACATTTTTGGGCTCTAAATAGTCAAAATAGTAGTGACCTTTTTTTCCGCAGTTATAGCACTTCACACGTGCCATATTCTTTGGGCCGTTAGCCTTGGGTTGTTTAGTGATTTTATTTCTTTGAACGAGTTTCTAAGTTTTGTTCGCTAGCTTACCAAACTTCTTGTTTCTCTTAGGGTTTTCCCCATTAGTAGAAAAAACTTTGGCAGAGGATCCAGAAGCTCACAGGCTGTTGTTCTTAAGCTCGAGATACTTAGCTATATCAACGAAAGTTTTGATGTTCACCTCATGATTCAACAAAGTTTTGAAGGGAGTCCATCTACTGTCTTCCCTTTCATCAGGTAATGAACGAATCACATTGTTGACCTGTTCGAGTTTCAAAATTTTGATCTCGACAGCCTTGAGATTGCTCAGCATGAAACTCATAACGTAGAGGTGTTCAAGTATGGGTCAAATCAAATCAATTTTGTACTGCATCCAATTCAGATGAAAGGTACGGAGACTTGAGTTGAGGTTTGGCCGCATGCCTCTTTGAGTTTATCACAAATGTGTTGATGTTGGAGCCCAAATCAGTTAGTGGAGAGCTTTCCCATTAATTGAGGGGCCGTTACGTCATTTGATTAGTCCTTGGAAGAATTCTAACTATATCAGAATTCCTGCCTATAAATACTTTTGTCTTTCATTGTACTCTGTATTCGAAAATATTACAATGAAATAAATAACCCTAGTCACAGTGGAAGTAGACCATTTGGGTGGACCACATAAATTTGTGTTTTCGTTTCATTTTTGTACTAGTATTTGATCGTGTACATGTGTGTTGTTCGATCCTAACAAGTGATATCAGAGACAGGTTGTGTCGACTAGGCTGTGTTTCAAGATTTGTAGTGAAATTGAGATCTTGATGTTTTGGGATGAGAGATTTGTGATATTTTGGAATAAGATTTGTTAAAAAAAGGGAAGATTTTTGAAAAAATCCATTGCGTTGACCTGTGCTACCGCTAATTTGACCATCGATTTCTGAACATTGAGGACTCCGATCGTGGTGATCTTGGTGTTGTTTGAAAACCCATTGAGAGAGGAACAAAGACACTATGGTTTTTGGGAAGGGTCCCGATATCAATGAATTTGATGAAAGTCACTGCTGTCCGCGAAGGAACGTGCAATCAACTTTGACCAACGATTGCTAGAGTTCTACAGCTCCGATTGCAACAATTTTGGTACCATTGGAAAACCCTTGGAATGACGAAGAGAATTCATAAGGTATGGTGATTGATTGTTCAGTGTATGAGGCGAATTGTGCACAAAAATTGTGCATGGGTTTTGTGATAATTTGTGTGTTCTACTATGTTTTGATACCCTTGTTCTGAGAGAACACTGTTAGCTGTTTGATTTATCTTCTGGTTGGTATGGAAAGATAACCTTTGTGGTTTGTGTTAAATTTGTGAGTGACTGAGTCAACATGAAGACAATCTTGACATTTCGGTTAATAGATCTGAATCTTGAGGAATTGGAAAATTGAAGCTAGACAAAAAGGTAATAAAAGCTTAGAATAAAAGTTCAAGTATCTTGAAACCATAATGGTTGATAAGTCGTGAAGGCTTGGAAGCTTTGAAGCTAGAGAAAGCTCGTGGAAGCTTGTGTACTGTGGTAGCTTGAGAACTTGTGGTAGCTTGTTAATAGTGGCTTGGAGTGTTGGATAGTGTTCCAAGCTCGATGATTCAATCAGGTTGCAAGCGGTAAAGTAGTGTGGATGAATTGAAGAAGAGATGTTCTCTAGGAGAGAAGTGTTCGTCTGTGTTGGATATCATAATCGTGTTTTGAGTAAACACAAAGAGATTTTGTATGGTCAGAGAAGTGCGAGTAATTCTACTGATGTGAAGCTTGTTGGTTGCATGGGTATGACGATGATGTCCTATTCTATTTTGCAGTTCAAGATGAGCTTGACTGGTGCACAATGTGGAGCTACCTTAGAGGGGAACTTGGAGAAGAAATAAAGTTTGTTCGTGATATGAGACAATTCAAGCCAAGAGGGTGATTGTGAGGAATTTTCCTAATATTAAATTCCTAGTATTTAACTTGAATAAATATTCCTTGTAAGAATTCTAATAGTATTAGAATTCATGCATATAAATATAAGATCTCTTAACTATTAGGGTTGGGAAGAGAGGCAGAAAAATGAGAGAGACTAGGTGAGAGAAAAATAGAGAGACGTAAGACTTGAGATGTGGCTCTCTGTGACCGCGGGACTTGAGAGGTTTCTCAGTATCTTCTAGTTATTCTCTGTGTCTCTGTTGTATCACAAGAATGTTGTTTCTTAGTGGATTGATTATCCTCTTCTCCCATGGATGTAAGCTTTCAGGTCGAACCATGTAAATATTGTGTTGTTACCTTATTTTGTTATTTTCACTTTCACAAATTCTAAAATATTCCCCAACAAGTGGTATTAGAGCAGGTTGAGGAGATCGATCAGGGTTTCTAAGGCACCAGATAGGTATTCACCATCTTTGTATTATTTATTGTTGACTAATAGTGGAGAACCAAAATCTTTTGATGAGGCAGTGCAGATGAAGGATTCGATTAAGTGAGAGTAAACCATGGATGATGAGTTTCTTTCACTTGAGACTTGGAAGAAAGCTTTCCTGAACAAGTGGGTCTATTGGATCAAGAATGAAACTGATGGTACCTTGAGATACAAAGCTAAATTGGTGGTCAAAGGATTTTCATAATGAAAATGTATTGATTGTACCAAAATATTTTCTCATGTTATGAAACTAACCACAATCAGAATTCTGTTGAGTATTGTTGCAGCAGAGAATCTGCACCTTAAGCAGATGGATGTAAAAATAGCATTTTTACATGGGGATCTGGATGAAGAAATATATATGCAGCTAGCATAAGGATATGAGATTCCTGGTAAGGAACACATGGTGTGCAGGTTCAAGAGGAGCTTGTACGGGTTGAAGTAGGATCCAAGACAGTGGTACAAGAAGTTTGATTCTTTTATGGATAGTAGTGATTTTCACAGAAGTGAGACGGATTCTTGCTGTTACATCAAGAAATCTGTGATTCTACTTTTGTATATGGATGATATGTTGATTGCAAGTCCGAGCATGGATGAGATCGATAATCTGAAAAGGAAGCTGTCGACAGTCTTTGAGATGATGGATTTGGGTGCAACAAAGCAAATTTTGGGGATGTGGAGTTCTAGAGATCATTCTGTTGGAATTCTAGATCTATCTCAAGAGCAGTACATTGAGAAGGTATTGCCCAAATTCAATGTTGATAAAGCTAAGCCCAGGAATACGCCCTTAGATAATCATATCAAGTTATCAAAGGAGTAATCACCCAAGTCAATTGAGAAGCATGGAGAAATGGCAAGAGTGCCATATGCTTCTGCAGTTCGAAGCCTTATGTATGCTATGATCTGCACTAGACCTTATATAACACATGCAGTTGGAGCTATGAGCATATATATATTTGATAGAGGAAAAGAATATTGGGAAGCTATGAACTGGCTTATGAGATATTTGAAAAGGACAATTAGTACTTCACTTTGTTATGGGAATGGCGAGGTGGTACTCGATGATTTTGTTGATGATAATCTGAGTGGAGATGTGGACACGAATAAGAGTACATATGGATACATCTAGTGTTCCATTTTCGTACCAAACACATCCGGAGAAGATATTACTTCACTAGCAGTCTAGTGGAAGTAGGCGAGATGTGTATGAAGAAGATTGATGGTGCAAAGAACCCAACAGACATGTTAACTAAAGGTGTTGATACTGAAAAATTGGGGCTATGCAAGGCCTCAGTTGGCCTCCTATAGTGATATGGGAGATGAAGTGGTTAGGGAATTGTGAGAGTTTTTGACATGAAGAGTAGAATAAGTTGGTTGACTGATTAGCCTACAAGTGGGAGTTTGTTGATGATGGAGCCCAAATAAGTTAGTGGAGAATGTGTCCATTAACGGAGGGTTAGTTACGTCATTTGATTAGTCCATGGAGGAATTCTAACAATATCAGAATTCTTGTCTATAAATACTTTTGTCTTTCATTGTACTCTGTATTTGAAAATATTACAAGGAAAAGAACTCTAGTCGTCGTGGATGTAGCCCATTTGGTTGGACCACGTAAATCTGCATTTTTGTTTTATTTTTTGATGTGGATTTTCGACGAGGGGAATGTAAACGTGGATTCTTTCATTGTATTCTAATCGTGTTTGTCTGTCTTTTCAGATCTCATATTTCGAAAATTGCCCTTTCAGTCCAAAAAGCCTGTCAGGATCTATTTTCGGGAGTCATCTGTAAGGACTTAGATGTCTCGTTTTTCAGTTTCGTTTTCACTTTCCGAGTCCTTGTAGTGTTCTGCTCGATACAGGATTTTTCCAAAAAAAAAATATTATTTTTTTCGAAAACAAAATCGAAAAAAAAAATTATGTTCTTATTGAAAAAAAATAATTCAAAATTGATAAAAATAAAAGGATAGATTGTGCAACCCAACAAAAAGTTACACGAAGTAGAATGATGGAAAAAAACGGAGATGGAAGAAACTTATTATGCCGTAGAAACCCAATCAAACATGGAACATCAACCCCTAGCCAACTATTACGCAAGAAACGAATGTAAACCAGAGGTTCAATCAAACGCTTACCCGAGGATCTACTCTATGATAAATACGAGTATCGTAAAATCAACCTTTACATGAATGCTAAGAAGCATGCAACCTAATTCTCTTTAGAATAGGAATTCAAAAAAAACAACGAGATTCCTCTCAAGTTCATAACTTCAATCAAACGTTCGTCCCTAAAACTGAGAAAAATATGCCTTTAAATAGGCTACAGATTAATGGACCTCTAGACTTTATTTGAGCCCTACCTAATTTAAATCCTATTAAAGTTGGACCTTACATAAGTAAGAAGCCCATCATAACTTAATTCCTAAAAGTAGGAAATAACCTAATTACATTAAAATTCGAAATTCTCACATATTAATGGACTAATTTAATTAAAAGGCATAATAAATAAAATGAACATCCTCTTGGCAGCTTCTAGCAGGGGCCGTGGTCTCCGAAACGTGCAACATATCATATGATTAATCTGATCCCCATAAATCGCGTGCAGCTTCCAATTTGAGAATAGTATATTCCAAAAATAATAACTCATCATCGAACCGTTAGAATCTGATATCCTTTTGTAAGCATATGTATTGAGAAATCCTCTGTCACGTGATAAAATGTAAGTTCAATCGGAACACTCGCAGTGCTGTAAATAACAGATCGTGACTGAACAAGAGTAGTCTATTCCAAAGTCTATATCTCACGATCTGGCCGTTAAAATCCGATATTCTTTGAACACGAAACATCCTTATGAGTCTTTGAACCCTAGTTAAATTTGCAAATCGATCCGACCATATTTGTGCCTCTTATTGGAAGTAACCACGAAACTGCGCTTTGCTGTAATTTACATTGCGCGGTCCAATTACTTTAAACCATATAAGAATCCAAATTCGTCTAGGGCCTCCAACATTCATATCATTCCCTCCATCTTGGAAGGATTTGTTCTCGAATCCAAATATTCATATAAATTAGAATACTCTGAATAAGCTAGAAATAAGATCGGAATTCCTATCCAATATCGTATCATTTTCGCACTAGTCTTTAATCATGTGTATGTGTGTTGCTCAATCCTAACAATATGGACTTGGCCATGGGCTCTACATCGTACGTGTCAATTAGGTATCGTGCATGCAATACAACATAGCATAGCAGACAGTATGATCTTTCTTGGCCCATGCTGCGTAGATTGGCAGTATTTTTGCGAGTTATTCCATGGTTATGTGCTCAAAAATGTATTTCTCGTGTAGGAGATACTAAATCTTCCTGGACCAAATATCGTAGTTTAATCTAGAGAACTTATCACGTGAAGAGAGCTCGACTATCATATTAGGAGGTGCCATTTATACAAATATATTTTAAAAAGAACATCAGGCACAATTGTAAAATTAAATTATCGATAAGGAATTTTGATTTTGTAATACGTTCGAAAATTTCATTATTCTAATAATCGTCACGTCCTATATAACCAGAAATTTCTAGGAAAATTTAGCTTTCATATATTAAAACAAATTCAAGAAAAAACACATGTAATTGTTAATTGTAAGAATTAGGTTGTTTTTTGTAGTATAGCATTTTTTTAATTTGTTTTAACTTGAAGAATTGATACAAATAAATTGTTAATGTATAACAATTCAATTTTCTTTTAACACTTATTTAGAAGAAAATTTTGAATCTATCAAAAGAATCTGAAATTGGTCCAATGAGATCCAAAACTGATTCGGCGAGCACCTAGGTAACTTGTCAGAACTCAAGGTCATAAATTTGGAGGACCAGACTCTTAGACAGTGCTGACATTCCTCGTGAAGAGCCCAAATATCTTGTGGGGTCATAACAGTTCCACTTAAAAATCAGCCTTATACAGCCCCTCACGAGCACAAATTATGCGGATTTCTTTAGATTTTCGAAAATTATGTGAATATGATTGAGTACAAAAAATAAATTATTAACACATAGTTAATAAATATTTTTTTATATTTTTTGTTTAAAAACTAATCCTAAAAGCAAAATATAACAGATTAGCATATAGGCATGCTAATTCGTGTAATACATGCTTGGATTTAAAGAACGTGTTTTTAAATTAAATCATAATCATGTATGCTAAAAATTTAAATTTAATTTTACTTAGCAAATAAAATAAATAATTCTTAATAATGCATACTAGATAATTCATTAAACACATAAATGAAATTGGACTTCTCAATTAATTTTTTTCAAAAAAAAAAAAGGCCCAATATTTTTTTGTTGTTGAAAGTGGAATATGCCCAAGTCTTTAAAAGAATTCGGGCGGCCCATTCCATTTTCTATTTTTTTTAATTTTCATGAATAAAACAAATACAAAAGCTTAAAAAATATGCAGTGGGTTTCGACGAAGTCGTAGCAACCCTTTATCCGTCGAGACCTGCACGATCGTTCCGTTTCTTTCTCTCTAATCCGTTCTAGTTTTGTCGTCCCGTCACCGTTCCACACCTGTTTCAGATTTGGCCTTGTCGCTGCCGCCGTGAGAAAACACCCAAATGAGGAAACAATCCACCGCTCTTCACTGTCCCTCCTCCCTGTACACCTAGGCGGGTTTCTTCAACCCAGATCTCACCGATTATTGGTCGAGTCATGCAGTTTTCACAAAGAAATTTGGTATTTTAAAATTTTTGTTCTTCGTTTGGTGGCACGTGACTTACATGTGTTGCTCCAAGATCCGATTGTTGGCTGGGGTTTTCAGCTGATTCATGAATCGGACCAGCCAAAGGATCTAATGGGTTAACCGTCCAGGTAGACGGGGGCGCCGAATGTTTGTGCGACACACGCACACAAAAACATGTCCGTCGCATGGATCTGACGCGGCGCGTGTTCTGAAACAACAATTTTTTTTGGTCAAATCAGTGCGGCACATGACGTACACACGCCGTCGTGAGTGGCGATCGGGCAGCAGAACATCGGCGACAGTTGATTATGGAAATTTAATCGGACAGTTTTAGACCAAAAAATAAATTCAAAAAATGGATTAGTCACGGGATTAACAGTAAGAAGAACGAACATCATTAAATAATGAAACTTAGTTCCAATACCACTGTAGATCACTTAGATCTATTAGAACGGATCTAACGAATAAACTAAATACGAAAACGGATTTGTACATCTTGGCTGATTATGTCACGAACACGAATCAGGAGTCTATAAGAGTCTCCGTATAATCCACGTACTCAGATCTCGCCTTAACGGATGATAAGACAACGATTCGAGAGAGAAACTATTTCTTTCTTTCTGGGTCTCAAAACATGAGAATAAAAAAAGTGATTGTTAATAAGCATACTAAACGCTCTATTTATAGGGAGAAATTAGGGTTTAGGAATTAGTAATTAATTAAATAATTATTTATATAATTACACTTTTAGCTTTAACCCTAATAACCTATTAAAAGACTATTTTGTCCAACAATATATATACCTTTAGACTTATCAAAAAATATATATACCCTTAGATGTATTCTTTAGTTTGCTTTATAATCTACTACACATAAGGGAAGAACGGAAAGTACATCGGCACTTAGGGTTGTGAGTTATAATTGATACAAAGAGTTCATGGCAAATTCAATTTGAAAAAAATTTGCACACAAAGAACTCTCTACAAGTTTCGTTATTTTGAGTTAGTTTAGTCCAAGTTATCTATTGTTATATAATCGTCATGTGGTCCTCAACATGTTTTTTTTGTTAGGTAATAGAAATTAAATTAAACCGAAAATTGATGCCTTACACACTATGGCAATGATTATCCCACATACAGGGTGTAATCATCCCTACATATACTACACAGCCTCAAGGCGAAAAAAAAGGACTCATACAAATCCGTGGATGCCTTATCCAACCTACATATGACAGACTGGTCGGCGCCTTCTCGAAAGACATATGCCAAAGCCACACTTGCACTTGGATGCGCTCCAGAAGTTTGTCATGAATAAAAGTGCCATTCCGGAATTTCAAAGTGTTACGGGAATTCCATATATTCCATGTTGTACAATGCCCTATTGCTTTCCATAAATTTTTTCCCCATGAGTGAGCCGACATGCCAACATGTGCTTGAAAGTGTGCAATCGGTGATTTGTGTCCAACATAAGTATAGCCCAACCAATGGTAAATTGCTCGCCAAATCTCATAAGTCACTGAACATGTCCAGAATAGATGTTGAATCTCCTCAAGGCAGTTTTTGCATAAGCTACACATTTGAGTCTCCATAGGGAAAGACATACACCTAATAATGAAGTTGTCAATAGTTGCAATATGAGACAGAAGTAGTTTCCAACAGAAAGCCATCACATGAGTTGGTGATCTTTTTCCCTACACTTCGGCTAGTCTCGGCCGGTGTGCCCCAAGAGAATTTTTCCCTAAAAAATGCTTTGTAGCCACTTCTGACCGAATATGTACTGACGCCTCATCAGTCCAACGCCAGAAAGCCTTCAGCTGGACATTGAGATCATTCACCAAAGTTATGTTGCACCAGCTCAATGGCTGATGCCACTTCCAGCTAATGTGCCATGTCGTGCCTACAGAAGGCCATTTGTCTACCACAAGAATTCCTTTGTCTACCGCCGGATGCCACTCCAATTGTCCTCCCAAAAATGGGTTTTCGTACTGTCACACATCACCCTCCGGAGGCGCCGAGTGAACCAACCATCATCTAAACACATTATTTTACATAAGTCACGCTACCAACGTGTGGATTGGCGAACCACTGGCAATGTACTCCAGTCACACTCCAACATCCGCCCCCAAAAATATTTTGTTATGAGTATATCTCTCCACATGGCACCCTCATCCACTTTCATTTGCCACCCCCATTTTGCTAATAAGGCTAGGTTGAATGCATTTAAATCTACAAGCCTAACCCACCTTGTATTTTGCTCAGGCACATGGTATCCCAACTGATCCATGAAATGGAATCGCCCGCTTCATAATTTGAATTCCACAAAAACGTTCGGCAAATACTTGCCAACTCTTGAATTATAGATTTAGGTGTCATATATAAGGAGAAGTAATAAACTGGCAAACTGCATAGAACGCTCTTAATGAGTGTAATTTTACCTCCAAAGTTTAGGAACCGATTTTCCCAAGACTACGTTCGGTGTTTCATGGCATGTGTTAGTGGAGACCAAGTAGAGCGGCAACCGGGATTAGTGCCAACTAGAATGCCCAAGTACTCGAACGGTAGGCTCATAGTGGTGCAAAGGAGGATCTTGGCGCAAGCCACTTGCATATCCGATGGAATATTAAGGCTCAAAATATTGCTTTTCGTACAATTTATAGACAATCCTGAGACCATCTCATAAATTCTCAACACTCCTTTCATTGTTGTGACGTTGGCTAAGTCACCCTCCCCGAAAAATAATGTGTCATCTGCGTATAAAGAGTGCGTGTATAGCTTGTCGCCACACCGGATACCCTTTAGGCAACTCCTCTCCACAACATTTTTCAATAGTAAGTTCAAGCCTTCGGTAGAAATCACAAATAAGAATGGCGAAAGAGGATCTCCCTGATGAAGGCCACACTGAAAATTAAATATACCAGATGAAGCACCATTGATCATTACCGACCCCGTTGCTGAGGTGATGCAAGTATTCATCCAACCGATCCACTGTTCGCAGAAAACCATTTTTCTCATCATATGAATAATAAAGTTCCAATTAACCGAGTCGAAGGCTTTTGCAAAATCTACTTTCAGAAACACAACAACCTTTTTTGCATTTTGCACATAATGTAGAAGTTCACTAGCTAAAATAATACCATCCTGTATTTGTCGGCCTTTGATGAAGGCCAACTGCTCTGCAGATATAACCTTATCAATTACTTTTCTCAACCGGTTAGCAAGTAGCTTCGAAAGAAGCTTATAAGCACCGTCGATCAATGATATAGGTCGATAATGACTCAAATCTGACAATGATGAGATCTTTGAAGCCAGGATAATAGAGGTAGAATTTAATCTCGGAGCATACAACCTGAGTAGTAGAATTCCTGAATAAAGTCAATGTATTCTTTTTTCATCGTCTCCCAATGGGTTTGTAGGAAGTGAAAATTGATTCTATCAGGACCGGGACTCTTTCTGCCCGACCACGACCACAAAGTGTCAAATATTTCATCCTCAACATGTTTAATATCACCTTTCTCACAATCATTTATCAGAATTAAAAGTAAAACTTTATCTTTAAAAACATTCACTTATTCTAAATTCTAAATTTGACAAGAGGAGTTTGTTGCAAAATACACTCAATTATTTTTGTCCGTAGAAATGAACTAACGTGGAATGCCTATGATTGGGGGGGGGGGGGGGGGGGGGCACCCTTGCCA